>VIAT01000082.1:0-13466 GCA_009618095.1 Bathycoccus sp. SAG2 | reverse complement strand
GGGAAGAGATGGCTTTGTATAGCTCTTGCGAACATATCAGAGTTTTGGTTTTCACGAGCACCGCTTGGTGAAAATTTATGCGGCTTGGACTTGACGAAAGCAAACATGCTTCTATGCACGAAGCCGGTTGAAAATATTAGCGGTTGTTGCTATCAGTCGTTTAAAAGCGATTTGTTGGATGAACTTGGTCATCTATCTTCCACGACTGAAGACGAAGCGACAATGATTCTGTGGAAATCGAGTGTTTTATTCGTTACTGATGATGATGAGAATAAGAAAGAAGAAGGCAACAAAAAGAAATTTTATATTGATGTGGATGCCGGGCGTTCGATTACGACGAACCACGTGGTATTTTTCTTCTCGGACAAAAGTCCCGGTCCCGACGAATGGAAAAGGCAAAGACAAGTTCAGGTCGCGAGGATGGATCGAGAACTCACCGGCCAAAAGTTTAAAATTATCGCATCAAATTTCGACGCAGAAGAAGGAGAATGCATTCGAGTGTTGAAGTATTAGAGATGATAGAAATTGTAGGTAATAGCAATAGTTATCTAGAAATTTTCCAATTACAAAATTTAATGCGCTTGACGTCTGTTTGCCGCTTATTTCTTGTAGCGGGCGTTTCTCCCGCCACAATTCGAGGTGGCAGTGCCATTCTCCACCTGCGCACGGTTTTAGCCCGCCTCAACTCCTCCTGTCCCTGCTTGCATCGCACCTGTGGCATTAATTGCCAAAATTGCCGCCAATGCTTCCTCTTGCTTCTTCGCTTTCTTCAACTCCATTCTTTCCTTGTAAGAACACTTCGTACAATAATCCACCCCTGGATTCGTTCGAGATTTACTCCAACTCCTCGTCGAATCTTTCGTGCCACATTTCCCGCACTGCTTGTTGGACATCGCATTCAACTCCTTAATGTAACACTTTTGACAGAAATACTTTGAATTATCCTTCTTCGATTTTCTCAAATTTACTGGGTCTAACTTTCCATCGCATGCTGAGCATTGCTTCTTCTTAATTATTTCTTGCTCCTTCTCGAAGCACTTGCGACACAAATGCGTCGATTTTTGTAATTTGGATTTCCTCCAATCTAACATCTCAGAATTACACTCTCCACACTTCGACGGCGTCCTCCCCTTTTCTTTGCGATAACAATGCTGGCATAAGTACTTCGTCTTATCTCTTTTCGAGCGAACCCATGCATTAGTCGTTTTGTCGCTATGACAGTTGCTGCATGTAATCGCTCGCGCGTTCATCTCCGCAGTGTAGCATTTTTGACACAACGTCGCCCCTTTCATCTTTTTCGATTTAAACCACGTTAATGCCTCCTTCGTGATGTGACAAAACATGCATGTGTCCTTTTTTAACCTTTTCTTTTTCACATTGTAACACGTTTTGCAGTAAAACTCTCCAGGAGAGTCTTCGACTCTGTACCGAAAACCAACCGGCGCAGGTTTCGAACACGTTACGCAGTTGGGCGGATTTTTTCGTTGACGACGTTGAGCCCCTCGTTCGGATTCGATCGACGTAATCCTATTCCCGACGATATTCGAGTGTATGGTTTGGTTGCTCACGACGATTGATTGCGTGACCATCGCATTCTGGTTGGTGTTTTGTAACTGCGACAACTGTTGCGCCGCCGCATACTCCGTATTCGTTCCGCTTTGTGGAATATTTTCTGCACCCACTCCTGGTTCTGCGGCTCCATCTCCTCTTCTAGTAGCAGTAGTAGTACTACTAGTAGTAAAAAATATATTACCAGTATTGTTGTTGTTATTATTAGTATTTGGGCGCTGCGCTTCTCGAAGGGCTTCGTCCAAGCTTCCTCGATTGTGAGGAGGAAGGGGCTGATGCGACTGCTGCTGATGATGATACCCGTGCGGCTGCTGATGAAGAAGTTGCTGATGCTGCTGCTGATGATTATGATGATAGTGATACTGTTGGTCTGCGATACTTTGATACGGTTGTTGTGGTTGTGCTTGTGGTTGTGCTTGTGTCACGTTTTGATGAGGGTTTATACCCTGGAACAAGCCACGCATCGACGAGTACTGTTGTGGGTGGTGCGAAGGTGGAAGATTGCGTCGAAGCATCGTCGCGCCGTTATCCATCGAAGACGGAGGAGGAGGAGGAGGAGAAGAAGGACGTTTCCCGGGGAACCTGTTATCTTCCTCTTCGTTTTCACGAGAATGGATGGCAATTAAATCGTTCACTTCCATCGTAAATCCGCCCGTCTTCCACTTCCTACGACGCGCGCGGTCGTCTTGCGCGTATGCTATGACAACTATGTCTATTGTATTTTGCGCGCAAGCCAACGAAGCGGAGTTTAAGGTTTACTGTCGAATGGTCTTGAAAAAGTTCGTATCTTTTATACTTGAAAAAAGCTGCTCTTCTGCGCGCACATGCACACACCCCGCCGCGTGCGCGTATACACGTAATACTAATCGAGGTTTCTTTTGTCCGTTCGCACACAGAAGAGCGAGCTGGCGAGGCGCTGACAAAATCGAACAAAAACAACGACAACTCCAAAGAGAATGAACGACTTAATGAGACGCATCTTCATCGCGTACTTTGCGACGCACGTGCCGGCGACGATTTTAATCGACTCGCAAGCGATTGTGCCGGATAAATACGTTCCATCGTTTGCCAAAAGTCTCCTCCAATTTCATATCAAACAAAACGATGATTTTCTGATGCTCGAGCAACCTTTGTGGTTGAAAAGTTTCATCCTTTTCGAAGTCTTGGTGCAACTGCCGTTGTTTTTCGTTCTGTTGCGCAAGTTACGAAAACGAGAGGAGAACAATATTCGATTGCTAGGCATCGGGTACTCTTGTCACGTGATGACGACCATGGTACCTATTCTAAGTGAAATATATTGGAGAGGGTCGTTCGCGCTATTTATGATTTACTTTCCATACTTCTTCGTGCCCTTGATGTTGTTGTATTCGTTAAGTTTGAGTGAAGAAGGGAACGTGTTCATCCGAAAAGGAAGACGACGAAGCACGAGAACAGCGAAGAAGATGAGATAGAAAAGAACACATAGAACGATTAGCGGGGGAGAGGGGACACCTGAATGGAATGATAATGAAAAAAAGTGCGTTCTTCGTGCATTAGTATGATGTAATTGTTCGTGAATCTAGATGATAATATGACACCTTTCTTAATACGTATGCGTTCGAATAAAACACGAGAATTCGCAAAGGCACACGACGACAGATCTTCAGAAAATATAAAGCAGTCCGTCTTCAAAGAGAATTTTCTCACACCACGACGCAATAAGAATCGAAACAATCCCTCGCATAAGCCGTATACATTCTCCCTAAACAATCGAACGAAATGGCGTCATCCGAAGGAGATGTCAACGACCCTTTCTATTTAGTCAGAGAGGAAATCTCCGATTCCGTTTCCAATTGCGAAAGTTCCTTTTCTCGAATTCACGAAACAAGAGGAGGATTACCTTTACAAAACTCCGCGTCACAAAAGAAGGAAATGTTTGCGAATATGCTATCCGAAATAGACTCTTTATTTTGGCAATTAAACGAATTGGATCGAGCAACGGATGCGGCGGAGAGAGACCCGAATAGATTTCGAGTCTCTCGAGAGGAGTTGGAGAGGAGGAAAGTGTGGACTTCGCAAACGAGGGATCGATTGAATGTTTTAAGAGGACGAGTTGAGAACGCGTTGAACAATAGTAATACTAGCGAACAAAACAGAGTTAAATCTGTCTTGGACCAAAACCGAAACACGATAGACGATTACATGCTCTCGGACGAACGAGCGACTCAAGATCAATTGTTTGCGCACCAAGACGAGCAATTGGAAGATTTATCGCATCACATACGAACGATCGGTAATGTCGGGAAAACGATAGGGGAAGAATTAGAGCAGCAAGGGAGAATGTTAGAAGATTTAGAGGAAGACACGGAAGGGGTGAGAGCAAGGATGCAAGCCGCGAATCAGATGATGATTCATGTATTTAAGAAAGCCGGCATTCGAGCGCAGTTATGCACCGTGTTCGCTTTGACGATTATATTAGTATTGCTCTTCATGGTTGCTTTTGGTTCCGTGTGATAAATATTTGCTATTTACTATACGTATTTCTATTTACTTCTACAGCGCATGCTTCTATATGCTCCTAAACTACTGCTTCTATTCTAATCAAATTCAATCATTGCATACATTCCATATTCGTTCTTTATCGCACCATAATTTTACCGTAGATGGCTTTACGTTCTCGTTGTAATCCAACAAAACATCCTCCGCTGCATCGAAAGGAACAGACCTGACGTCAAAGTCGCGGTGATCTCGTAAGGTTAAGTATACGGCTTCTAAAAGTAAGCCTCTTCTTTTATCATCAGTTTCCGCACGCGTGTCTTCTTCTAAATACTTGCTCTTCAACGTTGACACGAAGTCGTCGTGTGCTCTTTTCCCTCTGTATTCAGGCTGTTTCTGCGGCGATTTTAGTAGATTCATCAATGTCTTGTCGTAATCGTATAGAAATGACGTGTGGTGTATAAATCGATTCTTACTTATGGATTGAGCATTACCTCCAACCTTCTTCTCGCCGAACACGTAATCGTTCTCTCGCAAACTAAAATTTCTTCCAGTCGACGAAGGAAACAACGCTTCCATCGCTTTCCCATAGAAACCTCCGCTCCATTCCATGATCTTCCTCGGGAATAACTCCAGTCCATGCACGGTACCTTCGTTGAATATAAAACTCACGAATTGTGTATTTTTATCCACGACGACTGTCCCGCCTCCGGTAAACCGTTTCACCAAAGGCACTCGCAATTGCACGGCTTCCTTCTCAAAAACCAATTCGTGTGGCTTTCCAGAAATTCCTAGAACTATCGATTCTTTAACAACGCCGTCGTTTAGTATCACCCAGTTACACGTCGAGTGTCGAAATAATGCCTCTTCCACGCGTAAGAGTTTCTTTATGCACCGCAGTTTCGTTCGCACGACGTTGATTCGACGAAGAGCCGGTGACATTTATTTATCACCTTGTGGTGTTTCGTTGGTTGTTACAAGTGTGGCATAACTCATCTTCTTTTCGCATTCTTTTTTTCTTCTTTTTGTGTTTGTTTTGTCATTTGTCATTTGTCATTTGAATTCAAGTAAAAACTACATACCTACGTAAGTACCGTTGTAGTCACACTTTCTGTGAATAAGTGCGCGACGAACGACGGAGAGAACGAAAGAAAGAAAGAAAGAAAGAAAGAAAAAGCGCAAAGTCGACGCGCGCACGCATGAGCGGCGCGCGTGGAAGAGGAAACATTGCGACACCAAATGCGAGTTCCGAGGGCAACAACACAGACCCCTCGAACGAATTGTTGGAACAAGCGAACGAGTTTTTGTCCAACTCGCCAGAGAGACAGAAAAGTAAAGACGCGGAAGAGGACTCAAAATCGGAGTCGGAGTCGGAGTGGACGACGGTGGTGTCTAAAAGTAACGGCAGAAATAATAATGCGAGGCAAGGGTCGAATAAGAGAAATCTGTATTTGGACACGAGTACTCTGAATATGATGAAGTCGTCAGGAAAAGACCATTCCCCAACCGCTGCGTTGTCGCCGATGACAAAAGTCATACGAGAGGCGGAGAAGTTCGTATTTATAGAGGAAAATAGGAACGGAAAGGGTACGAGTAAAGGGAATAACGGTAAACAATCGCAGAGAAACTTGGAGTTTGATTCTGATACTACCAATAATAACAAGAAAGAAAGGGATTGGCAACAGCAACCAAAACAACGGTCTTCGCCTAATAACAAAAAGGTCAAAAACATCAAAAACATAACTTCACCACCTCCAAAGGTGAAAATGCACCAGAGAAAGATTGAATTGGAAGATGACGACTACTTTTCGGAGGGTGGAGGAACGCCGTCGCAGAATGCGGGTAGAAAGAATGAGTATTTTGCCACGAAAGGACCGGGAGATTCGAAGGAAACGAATAGTAGTTCAAAGATTAGCAACAAAATCAACAAAAACGAAATCAACAACAGTAACACCAAAACGGCGACGTTCAACGCGGCGGTGAAGATAACTACGCCACCATCGTTATCGTCGTCGCCTCCTGCATCAGAACCTGCGTTTGCTACAAGGAGGGGGAATCAAGGACGAAGCGCCGTTTCGTTTCAAAATTTGTCGAGACAATCTTCGGTAGATCAGATGGAAGCAATGTTCTCACCGAGCGACGCGTTAGATGCATTTGGTATGCCATCACCACCTGGGTCGATGTCGAATTTGTTCGCCGAAGGTAAGGATCAAGGGGATGAATTATCTCAAAGAGGTAAAAAATTAGGGAAACACATGAAGATTATGCGAAAGGAAAGTGTCTCGCAAATCGATTCAATTTTAGAAGGCGATGAACTCGACCCAGCTCGATACGATGACGAGGAAGATGATGACGACGAGAATGACGATGGTAGAAGTGATAATAGCTTTGATTCGGATAGGCAAAGGCGGGGAGCAAAGGGAGGAGGATTCGGCTCTCCGTTTAAGACGCGTAATGTAGCGTTCATGAACGATAGAAATGATTCGGAGAGTGAAAAGAAAAACGCGAATAACGACGAGAACTTGGATGAACTCTACACATTGAAACACAAAGTAATGGAGAAGTTTTCGGCTTATAAAGACCAACCCGATTTTACACTCGAAAAAGCGCAAGAGATGTTGAAGAAAGCGGAGATTTTACTCGCAGAGGATGCAAAATCAGCGTTAGAAATCGACCAGAGATTAATGGTGTTGGAACAAGAGTTGCGAGAAATGCGCCAGGACGCGACGATATTCTTTTACGGCGTAGGAGGTGTTTTCTTGGCTTGGACTGGCATGAAAGTCATTGGCTACGTGGCGTCCGTCTTCGGGTAGTATTATTCGTCTCTGTAATTAAATGTAAAACAGACAATGTTGCACACACACTACGTACCATGGTACCACTGGTATTATATATCACTTTTTTATGCTCGTGCTCCTGTTCCATCCTTATGTAACCAATCTAAAATTTTGGTCAAGTCGCCATCGCGGAGAGACGGCACCAATTTCTTGAGCTCTTGTCTTCCTCTCTCTTTTTCTTTCTCTCTCAGCTTTTTCCCTTTTTCGGGATTTACCTCGTCCGCAGACCGCTTTGCTTTTCTCGCCAGGTCTTTCAGAAGCTCGTAATCTTCATGCGCGAAGTACCTTGACTCTTCCGCCATATCTTTGCGTCGCATGTCTCGGGAAATTGTTTCACCAGAGAAATTTTGCAATCGTGTGCTTCCTCGTTGTAGTATTCTTCTACTTTTCAGAAGAAAAGGAAGGACCGACGATGACATCGATGAACTTCTCGCGAGCATGTTCGTTAAAACGAACGTTTGTAGAGCGCGGGTGTTTGACGACGTCTGTTTTGCCACGAGCGAAAGTACTGAAGAAGACGTCGTGGGGAGTCAAGTGCCTTCATATTTTTTAACTTTTCGACATGTGCTTTTGTTTGTATCGATTATTTTGAGGAGGACGACGACGAATGAAAATCTACGTGGTACTGACTGATACAACAACTCGATGCAGGGATTTCGCAGTAGTTTTACTTCAATCCAAGAGGTTTGACGTCTTCAATCGGGCCAGACCGAATAAAGTCGGCCCAATACTCCGGTAACAACAAAGCCATGACGTGCGGTTCCGTTTTCCGTTCCAAAGCGACTTCTAACGTCAAAGTTTCCTCTAATAACTTTTCTAAACCTTTTCGCGCTTTGTTAAACATGGGCGATAAAGATTGCGCGGCGCGTTCGGACTCGGCTGGAGATAACCAGACATGCCTTTTCAATTGCGGGACGCCACCGGCAGTTGCACCGGCTAAATCGTTTAACTGCGAGGTCAAGATTTGCTTTAACCCTTGTGCTTCTTTCAAAAGCTGCGCGGATTCTTCCTCGTCGTTTTCATCCGATCGACACGCTCGACCAAACAAAGCGGCGAGGAGGTATTGCACTTGCTTTACTCCTCTCTCTTTTGCCAACCGTTCTAAAATCCAGTCTTGTACTAGAGCAGACTCGCCGGGACGTTGCCACAACACGTGCGCTAAGAGTAAAGTGTCAAAATCGGAAACCACGGAACGACCGTCGGTATACGCCGCCACTCGCAATAAAGTCACCGCTTTCAATAAGCGACGATCGGAAACGTAAATTGGTGGTTCGCACTTGTCCTGTAAATGCGCGCGCAAATCCGTCATCAAGTTAATCACCGAGTCTGGTATCGTGGTCATTTCGCATGCTTTTTCTTTGACGCCTTGGAAATCACTCGCTTTTAACGAAAATTTTTGCTCGTCGTTAATATCTGCTCTCGCTTTTGTCTCAGACGCTTCGGAGAGTTTCAACAAATCTCCCAAAGCCGTCGAGGACACTTGCTCTACCGAGGACCTCAATAAAAATCGATCGTATAACGCGTCTAGCTCTTCGCTTTCCGGTAATTCGTTCGACGCGCCGACTAAACACAACAAAGGTACTTCAATACGTTCGCTGCCGTTATCGAACAAGCGCTCGTTCAAAATGGTCAACAAAGAGTTCAAAATCGCCGAGTTCGCTTTGAAAATTTCATCCACAAACGCGACTTGTGCGGTTGGTAAATATCCATCGATTTTTCTCACGTACATATCTTTCTCTAATCCAACCATACTCAGTGGTCCAAATAACTCCTCGGGGACGGAAAATCTCGTCAACAATCTCTCAAAGTATTGTCCCTTCGTAAATGCCGAGAGTCGTCTACCAATCTCAGATTTCGCCGTCCCGGGTGGGCCTAATAAAAGTAAGTGCTCCGAGCAAAACGCGGCTAAGAGAAGCAATCTCACTTGCGAATCTCTCTCAACTAAACCTTCTTCCAACATTTTCGTTGCTTGTCTAATTTTCTCCGACAACTCTCCTTGCAACTGCAGTTGTTGATTCAAGCCTTCGTCGTCTCCTTGAGAAGTCACTTTATTATCTGCGCCTTCTAATATCGGTTTCAACATTTCTTCCACTCGAGTTTTCACCGCCGTTTCTTCTTTACCAATCAACGCGTCTTGTTCTCTCTGTTTGATTTTCCAATCCGGTTCTGTCGTTCCCGAAGCCATCGCGCGCGTTTTATCTCCACGACGAATGCGACGAGTAGGAGTAGGCGTCGTCGATGACGACGTGGAAAACGTGGACGACGAACACGACGATCGATTGCATCTTCTACCAGTGGCGACGCGACTCTTGCGCGACGACGAGGCAAACGCGGAGGACGACGAGGCGAGTGCGGATGCCATTCGCGACATGATGAAGATAATAATAACGACGACGACGACGACGACGACGACGACGGTAGTGGTGGTGGTGGTGGTGGTGATAACCTTTTGTGTGTTTGTGTGTTTTGGAGAAGTGTCCTTTCTTTTGTTGCTTTTTTTTATCAATCTCCTTCTTTTTTTTGTAAGGCGTTTTAAGGGAGATCTCTCAATCAATCAATCAAGCAAGCAATCAACATTCTTTCTTTTCTTCTTTGAAAAATTTGACACGAGCACACGAGAACAACAACAACAACAACAACAACAACAACAACAACAACAACAACAACAATATAAAAACAGCAACAAAAAAAAGAGAAAAAGAGGAAGAAGAAGAAAGAAAGAGAGAGAGAGAGAGAGAGAGAGAGAGAGAGAGAGAAAGAGAGGGTAAAGACAGCCGCACAAAAAACACCGTATCGGATTGAACACGAGTTCCGAACTCTTTGGTTCGGTGCAAACGACGACGAGAATGAATCGTTTGATGATGCGTTCTTCTTGTGCGACGACGTCGTCGTCGATGCAAAATCACCAACGAGGAATCCATCATCATCATCATCATCATCATCATCATCATCATCTTCGAAAACAACAAAAGCACGCATCAAAACGTCGCGATGGAAGGAACTTTGGAGGAGTGCGTGTGCGAAAAACGTGTCGCGTGTGTGCCGCAAGGAGTCAGAGCACGGGAGATGACACCAATGAATTGAGAGATATCGATGTAGTCGCGCTCGGAAATATGTGCGTGGACGTGTTCCATTCTGTAGAATCTCTCCCTGAAGACAAGAACGAGTTGAAAACTATGGAAACGTTGAACGATTTATTACTGAGAACGGAGAAAATGAAGGCGATGAACTGCGTGGAGCTGGAGGTTGGTGGTAACACGAACTTTTTGATCGCCGCGAGGAGGCTTGGGTTGAAAGCAGTCTCCTTAGGGCAGATTGGAAGCGATTTTTATGGGACGTTTATGAAGGACGTGTTGCGCGAAGAATGCGTCGGATTCCAAAGTTACGAGGAAAAACAAAACTCTGGTTCTCCATCTACTTCTAATTCGGAGAGCAGGACATTGGTGTGTTTTGTTTTGGTGGATGGATCCGGTTCGCACGCGTTTTGTTCCTCGTACGATCTCGGTCCGTGGCCGTTACTGGCGGAAAAATACAAGCTCGGCGCGGACGTGAAAGCGGCATTGAGAAAATCGAAAGCTATGTTTGTCAACGGATTTGCGTTCGATGAACTCGCTCCGAACGATGTCGTAGACGCGGCGGGTATTATTCACAAACACGACGGCGCAGTGTTTTTCGATCCTGGTCCACGCGCGTTTACCTTTCACGAGACCGAGTTACGCAAGAAAGCTTTAATTTCGCTCATAGAGCAAACGGATGTCGTTTTAGCGACCGCGGAAGAGTTAGCAGCTTTAGTCGAATATCCGAATCCGAACGAGGAGCTGATACAAAATCCCCGCACGTTGGCGTATAGCTTGTTCAATCACCCACAATTTGAAGGCTCGGGTAATTTAGAATGGATCGTCGTAAAGCTCGGCCCAGACGGCGCGATTTTATTCTCCAAGAACGATATGGATATCGATAGCACTAAAGTAGTGTCCCCCAAAGTTGAGGTTGGTGACACGGTCGGATGTGGCGACTCTGCGGCGAGTGCCATCGTCATGGGATTTCTCGAATACAAAAAGTTGATGTCGATGAAGAGCGGTAGTAGTAATAGTAATAGTAGAGGCGATAAAAGCAGCAGCAGTAGTAGTAATAGTAATAGCACGACAAAAGAAGCCAAACAACTCACGGCGAAAGCGACTTTGGCTTTAGCCACTGCAGTCGGTGCGGCCACCGCGTCGAGAACTGGCGCTGGAAGAAACGTGGCGACGAAACAGTTAGCCCAAGATTTGTTAAAAGCACAAGGCGGTGATGAAATCAAAGGCGCGTGCGAATACAGCGAGGCGTTGAGAATGTTGGAGAGATACATCGATTAATGTATGTGTTATAGTATCGGAGAAGGTTGCTTTGTTGTGCACATTTCGACGACGACGACGATGATGATGATATATTCGTGGGTCTTCACGGCGCGTTACACATACTCGTACTTTTTTTTCTTGTGTTGTTTTTCTTTTTTTCATCTTCTTTTTCTTCATTCTTTTTTGAGTGTTGGGAGCACGCGGCTGCTACGAGCCCATCATCCATCCCATCACCTCTTCATCCATCACCACCAATGTCAGCGAACACCGTCCGATTCAGCGTTAATGATCACGATTCGACGCAAAAACTGTTGGTGGATTCGTCGACAGAGAGTGAGCGTCGCGAACTGACGTCGTTAAGGACCGTTTCTAAAACATCTTTGGTCGTCGTCGCGGTTATGTGTGCCGCGCTTTTTGGAATAGCGTCCTCGTCAACAAATCTTGCCGCGTTTGGAATGTTGGAGAATGGAAGCGGACAAGTGTCGTTGGCGACGTTAGGAGGCGAAGAAGGAGGAAACAAATCCATCGATAAGAGAACTGGGGAAGGACAAAAGCTGTCGCGGAACGATTTTAGTAACAACGAAGAGAAAAAGACGAAGAGTAAGATGCACGAAGGAGAAGAAGAGGAACAATCGGGGACTTTAACGAAGACTTACACGAGGGACTCTTCTCTGTTCAACTTTTACCACAAAATCGTGGCGCCAAAACTCGGAGATTTCAGGAGTTTCGCGAGAGACTTAATCCACGATAGACCCGCAGCAATGACGAACAACGATAGTGAGAGAGAAGAGAGTGAAAGGGATTACGACGACGTGTTTTCTGGTAGATTTTGGTAAATATCTACTCGTTAAACTACCTACCTACCTAGGTACAGTTAATAGAATTAGTTAGATGTTTAGATTTTATTCATTTGTAGTTATACTATCACTACATTTCACTTTGCATGCGATGATCACGATGATTTACTTTAATCCTAAGCTACCGAAATCTAACGCATCGAGCGGGTCGACTTTCGTGTTTCTATTGTTCTTATTAGTTGTGGTACTAGAAAATTGATTGATTTTCGGTGGCGGCGCGGCGGACGACGACGCGAAATCGGAAAACGGATCCATCTGCTGCTGCTGCTTCGGCATCACAGCAGGTTGCGCTATTGACGCTGTTGGCGTCGTTTCCATTCCAAAAAAGAGGTCATCTATCGCAACAGTTCCTGTGGGGACTGCGGGTGCGCGCGGTCGTTGTTGCGCTGGCTTCGATACGTTTGCCTCGAAACCGAACAAATCCTCTGCGCTTTGGTAAGGCGTTCCCGAAGAAGAAGACTGATTGGCGGTCCCTATTCCTCCTCCACCCCCCAAAAGATCATCGAGAGAGATTGTGGGAGAAGCTGTCGAGGGTTTCTTTCCAGCATTATTTGGTGGTCGATTTTCAAAGCCGGTGTTATTACCAGCGCTCACGAAGGCGTTGCCTCCTTTCGGAGGCGGCTTCAACGTTGCACTGAATCCAGCCGAATTCGAAGGACGCTCAACAGGTGTGTCTCGAATAACAACTTTAGGCACAAACGATGGTGGTCCTTTGCTTTGCTGATGACCGCCTCCACCCATGAACTCACCGTTATCGTCGCCATCATCATTGCCATCTTCGTCGTCTTCGAAAGCATTAAGCACGTTGCTCATAGCGCTCGTTCCAGAAGAAGCGTTTGGTTGCGGTGCCGTTGTTGCTGCTGCTGTCGTCGCTATCTTCGTTGTCGAACTTACGCTATCGTTAGTACTTTTCAGTCCAGTATTACTATTTGCATCCGCGTTCTTCATCGTGTTATTCCAATTAAGACTCCCCGCCTTCAAATCCGCGTTGCTCATCCCTTTATATTTCCCTCTGTTCATCCTCGCCTTCTCTCTCACTTCTTTCACCCGTTCTTGATCTTCTAACAACGCAATGATGTTCGACACTTTCTGTCTAATGTTAATCCCTTCGTCTCTCCCTTTCTCCGGATCTCGATGTTCAAATGTCTTCAACGGTTGCAAATCTCTTCCTATTCTCCTCTTAATCTCTCTCACAATGGTTTCGCTTCCATTGGCGATTAAAAAGTCAATCACGGTTAATGCTTTATAACACAAACGCCATTCGAGATCTCTTTTTTTCAGTCTGTTTTCGAATAACACGCGCAAGATAATTCGCGTGTCCGACTCGTCTCGCTGTTCTCTCGTTCTCCCTTCCTCCTCGTCCACAGTTTTCTGCGCAATCGATTTCAACT
>VIAT01000081.1:0-13808 GCA_009618095.1 Bathycoccus sp. SAG2 | reverse complement strand
CTTCTTCTTCTTCTTCTTCTTCTTCTTCTTCTTCTTCTTCTTCTTCTTCTTCTTCCTCTGCTCCTTCTTTTCCGTTCGTACTCACCGATGACGACGAAGATGGTGGTCTGGAACGAGGCAGAACGGTCTGCGAATTCGACGAAGAAGGAACGAAGTGTCTCTTGACAGCATGTTTTGCGAAGAGGTGTAGGACAGAATGGCAAGAGAAGAAGGACGGGAGCGATGAAGTCGCGTTTGAACACACGGTAGATTTCGGTGTGTCAATAAGTGACATACGAATAGATAGCACGCACGTAGAAATTAGGAGGAATGGTGACGACGATAATGCAATCGCGTTACGTCGAGAGGATGTGTTTGACATCGAACCGGACGATTTGACCGTATATAGAGTCGTTCGACCTTGGACAATAGATAGCGAGAAACCAACGGAACCTGTTTTGGAACCGTGCCGAATGTACTCAAACACCATCGAAAGGGTGTGCGCTTTGTGTCCTTCCGATGATACTAATCCAGATTTACCACCTACTGCGCTAATCGCGGGATTTAGTATGCATCGATTCGGATTAGGCGTCGACCCGAAGGAAGATACACGACGTAAAATCGCATCTTTAAAGCCATACAGAGGTAATGAATGTTCGGTTTTGGATATATGCACAGGATTGGCGTACACCGCGATTATGGCTTCGGAATTGGAGAACGTATCGAGCGTGACAACCATCGAACTCGACCCGACGATGACACAAATATGTGCCATGAACCCACATTCAAAAGGCTTGTTTAGAAGTAGTAGCGACGCAGAAAACAACATCATCACCCAACTTTACGGCAACGCCTTCGACGTCATCCAAACGTTGCCCGACTGTGCTTTCGATAGAATCATCCATGACCCGCCAACTTTCGCGTTGGCCGGGGAATTATACGGCGAAAATTTCTACTCCGAACTCTTTCGCGTCCTCAAACCATCTGGCAGAGTATACCATTACACTGGAGACCCATCCGCCAACGTCACGGGAGGCGGCGGCGTTCGAGGAATAGTCAAACGGATGAAAATGGTTGGCTTTGAAACCGTCGCAATCGATCAACACGCACATGGCGTCGTCGCGGCGAAACAAGCGAACGTCAAGTTCTTCAGCAGCGGTAAGAAAGACAAGAAGACGAAAAATGCGAGAGGACCGCGCGATAAGACGAGGGGCAACAGAGGTAAAGATGGAAGGAAGAGAGGGAGTACTAAAAGGTGGGAAGGTGACAGAGGACGAAACACCTTCGATGTTCGCGGTTACGACGACGACGATGAGAGTGAAAGCGAGTATTACTAGTTTTGTAGAATTGAACGGCGGGCGTTGCTGAAACATCGACTCTTTTACTCCTCTTTTTTCCAAAGATTTTCCCCCGTGAGGATAAACCCATCGTTTCACCCTCTTTTAAAATCCTCACTTATAACCGCAATAGTTCTAAGTAATCGAATGTCTTGCGCACTGCGCACGTTTCCAGGAGGAAGGGGATGTGTTCAACCCGGTAGGAGCGATGGCACTGCTTCTTCCTCCTCTTCTTTCGCGCAGCAGCAGCAGCAGCGCACGTCTTTTCAGCGCGCTGCGTCGTCGATGATGACCCCGACGTCGACCGCGCATCATTTCGGTGCAAAGAATGACGCGTTTCGCGGAAGAATTGGACACCACATCAGCAGCTCGAGAAATAAGATCGCGTCGTCTTTCGTGTCTTGGCGTTCCGCCGGTTTGGTGGTGAAGAGTAGGTCAAACAACAATGCTTCTGTCGCTGCAACGAAAGAGACCAACAACAACAACAACAAGAAAGAAAAGAAGGAAAAGAAACCTTTAGGCGAAGTCGCGAAGAATTTATTCGTGGCTTTAAAACCTGTTCGTTTGCAAGACGACACGTCTAAAGCGGCATCTGAATTGAAAGCAATTCTGGAACTCGCCAGATCTAGGCCGAAACCAAACGAAGAATGGTCGGATGTTCAATGGCGCATTCAAGAAGAGGCGCAGAAGAAAGTCGGGACAAGCATCGCCAAGTATTGGAAGGCGAAGTTTGCAGCATTCGGAGAATCCGAGGCTGTAAAAGATGCCGCGCCATTGATGGGGAGCGCAGTAAACGTGGCGATTACTGGTTTGGTTCTGAGGATATTTTTACCGAGGTTGGCGGCTTTGAACGCGGTTGGTGGTTTTGACGAGTTGGCTGAGTTTTTCGGGATACCGCCGAGGGATGATTTGATTGGGTACTTGGATCAGATTAACGGACAACCGATGATTGCTATTTTTGGCATTTACGTTTTACTCTTCTTCGCGGAGAAAGTGACGATGACGGATGAGTTTCTACCGATTGGTTTTGTGCTGCCGGTGTTATCGCCAATGGTATTTGGGAACGTGTTGAATGGGACGTTGTTGACGTCATTGGCGTCCACTATCGCGGCGAGCGCGAACTTTTGGCTTGGTAGAACGGTATTGAGAGAGAAGGCACTGAATTTTAAATGGTTTGCCAAGGATGGAGAACCGACGAAAGATAGAAAATGGTACCAGGCGTTGGATAGGCGGTTCGATTCGAATAACTTTCCGGACCAGGTTATTCCCGAGGGGTTCAAATCGGCGTTGTTGTTGAGGTTGTGTCCGATTCTGCCCATTCCAATCAGCGGAAATTGGTATGTGTGTGGCGTAACAAAGTTGAAATACTGGGAATTTTTTGCGGCGCACTTTATCGGGAGTTCCAAAACGGCGTTTATCGACGCATATTTAGGAAACATCATTTTGCGGACGATTTTGCACCCGGAAATCGACGGTGTGACTGGAGCAGTTAAAGAACAAGCAAAAAATGCGGTTATATTTGAGACCTGCGCACTTTTAGGCGTTTCGATTTTAGTTTCTACGTACGCGACGCAGTTGTTCACAGATATTTTGGACGAGGAAGGTGTAGATGCGGATAGTTTTGGTTTCGGTACTAAAGAAGAACAGAAGAAAGAAGAAGAGAAAGCGCTACAAGAAACGACGAAGAACACATTTGCATTTGTCGGCGCTGCGGCGGCGTCCTCAGACGACGGAGATAAAGAAGATGACGACAAAAATAACAACGAAGAAGAAGACGAAGAAGAAGACGGCGAGAAAGCAACAATTGCGGATAAAGAACTCAACAGGGCGCTTCCCGGCGAATCCTTTGATCTGATGTCCACGGACGAAGACGGCAAGGTCTTCATCACCGCTGGAGATTATTTAGCCAGGCAACGAGCGTTGGAATCGGGAGATTTCGAAACTTTAGCGGATATGGATGCCACTTTCGAGAAGTTGCGTGAAATGGACGACATGGGACCCGATATGTGAGTACAGCACAAAAGACTTTGCTTCTTTATTTAGTTTTGTAATACGTAGTAATTTTGCTTTTCCACCATTTGCGTCATTTTTTGAACTCCCAAACCGCGCTAAAAGACGACGTTCGAAATTAAATGGTGTCAATGTCATCGACGAGTGCGCCCGATCTTCGCTTGACAGTTGGGAAAAGAGCCTCGAGGTGCCGGAGAGCATCTTCGACGTCCAATCGACGTCTCAGAAGACGCGTTCGAGGACGAACAAAAGTGAACGCAACGTCGGCTTCAAAACCTGTAACAGAACCGAATTCAAGACGCGCGACTTTCACGAGAGATGATGCGAAGAACGAAACGATGCAGATGAGTGCATTGAGACCGAAAGAGAAGAATGGGAAGGCGTCCAACAATGCATTCATTTCCGTACCGGTGACGAAGAAGTCCGCGCCTTCTTCTACGAATCAAACAACAACCTTTCTTTCGCCTCAATTTACTGAAGGACTAGTCATAGCCATAGCGTGCTTGCTCGGGTCGTCTTTAAGCGCGACGTTGCTCGCACTCGTTCCCACACTGAGAGCCGCAGCAACCGCATTAAATGAAGTCGCGTTACTCGCAGAAGCGCTCAAAGAGGAAATTCCGGACACTTTAGCCGCCGTACGCGTTTCTGGGTTGGAGCTCACCGACGCTCTAGAGGAGGTCGGCGAATTGACGAGCGAAGTCACTGGCGTGACGAAACGCACGACGAAAGCGATTGATAGGAGCTTAACAACCGCTCAACGAGTTGGAGGGATGGTTTACGAAGGTTCAAAAACGATGGTACCTAAAGCGAAAAAGCAGATGAAGAGGACGGTGAAACCGATAGTGAGACGAACGGCAGATGAAATTGAAGACATCGCCAAGGAAAGAGCTAAAATGGAACCGTACGCCGGGGAGGTTTTGAGTGGAGTGGCGTCAACGACTAAAAAGGGGGTTGGAAGAGCGAGGAAGGCGATTGAAGCGGCTGGAGTAGCGAAGAAAATTGGGAAGGTGTATAAATCGGTGAAAGGGAAGTCGCCGAAAGTGAGCGATTAGAATGGTGTATTTGTTTAGTAATATTTTGTCTTTTCAATGACTTCTAATGTACCAACCACCTAATAACATAGTAATGACGTAGTAACAAATGACGTCCGAATCTTCAATTTGATATATAGTACGTCTTTAACTTTTCTTTCGACTCATAAAGCGTAAAATATGATATATATCTTTGTAAAATTAGGTATCGTTTTCTCTTTGCACGTCTTCCAGGACCAGCCTCTCCTCGACTCTTAACTTAACTAAATATTGTTCAATATTGTTTATCCCTTTGTTCCTCCTCTGTTCTTTCGTCGTTATAGAATAAATAACGACTATATCGATTACTGCAACAAATCACATAACATCCTTTCCACCGCTTTCGCTCGTCTCAATAACTCGCGCGGCGAGCAGTCCCAGTTTCCCACATGTGGAATCGATGATGTGCAGACAGAGTACTTCTTTTGAGGTACCACTGGTGCAGATCGATATGTTTCTTCCTTCATCTTTCGAACTGTCTTCGTTCTCGGCTTCTTCGTTGAAACCAATTCGGTCTTTGTTGTCTTTTCACATTTTTCTCCCAGCGAAGAATAAAAACAGCTGCTCTTCTCGTTCTCAATAGGGGGTGTCAGCAAAGATCTGCTCAAATCCATCAAAGTCGACGCGGCAATGCTTATCGGACACGCGCATAAAGGAAGCGCTCTCTCCAATGGCCTCTTCTTTACTCGTTGCGTTTGCGGTGAAGGAGGAGATGTTTCCATCTCACTTGTTTTGTCCTTCTCAAAACGTGGGTTTCCCGACGTTTCAAAACGTGTTCCCGACGGCACGCGAATATCGTCGTCTTGACTCGATCTGTCGCACTTGATGTTCATCACCTTCTTCTTCGTCCCCTTCTCCTTCTTCTTCATCATCGTCATTGCGATAAATGGATCGTGGCCAATCGATCTCGGCATAGTGTTGATGTTGAGGTGTTAAAATATACGCGTAATAAAACTGCCGTTCTTTCAAGTGTTTTCTTCCATCTTCTTTTCCCTTCTTTTCTCTTCTTTTCTCTTCTTTTCGACATTGTTAGGGGCAAAAGTCAAAAAATACGCGGCGATCGGGAATACCAGCACGTTCTATGTCGTCCTTATGCATCGACAAGAAATGAACACGCGTCGTCGTGCGACGATGACGCCGAGAGGGTGAGAACATCCAAGAGATACATCGATCGAAGTGTAAATACATACGAAGGTACGTATACTGATGGTATATAAATACTACTACGGGTATATGCATAAAAAATAATAAGTTTCTAGGTACCATGGTACCAGTGGTACCAGGTAATAAACATGCGCTCGCTTTCTTAAATGTAATAGTATGTGCATCATGACATCTAGTAGTTAGTTACTGTTGCCTTCAATCATGTCTTTGATGTCATCTGGCGGCGGAAGCAAAGAAAATCGAGAACCGTGCGGCTTATCCGGACTGAACGAGGAAATCGCAGCGGGAGGAGGCGCCAAGTTCAATCGTTTGCTTTGTTGATGTTGCTGCTGCTGACCGTAGCCGCCGTAACCAATCTGCCCAAAGCTGTCAGTCACGCTTTGCTTGCCCATAGCGATGGCGTTGTGCAAATTTTGTGAATCTCGAACTTCCTTCTCCAACATCTCCTTCGTTCGCTTCAACTGTTCATTCACTTGGACATACGCGTTGTAATAGCCCAACGATTCTTTTCGGAGTTGCTCCATGTCATACTCTTGGTTCTTAATGTGATTGAGCAATTTTTGTTTCTCAAGATCCTGTTCATGGTTCTTATCAACGAGCGATTCGGCTTTTTGTTCGAGTAAAGCAACTTGCCTTTGCAAATCGGCGATGATTTTCTCCAACCTAGCTGCGTTGGTGGCATACTCAAACGCCTTCTCTCTGTACTCTACCGTCAACGCCTCGTACGCGATACGAATTTGCGTGAGCTCTTCGCGCATTTGCATTTCGCGCTCTTGAACTTTTTCTAATGTATCGCGAGAGTTTGAGGCGTACTCTTTCGCCATCGCCGCGGCGACCTTGGCGTTGACGACTTCGCGTTCGGCTTCAGACATTTTCGAAATCACTGCTTGGTATTCCCCCCGGCGCATTTCAATCGTAGACTCCAACATGGACTGCTTTTCTTGCGCTTGCTTGACTTCCTTCTCGAACATCTTCTTTTGCGCTTCGTGTGCAACGAGCTTTTCCTTGACGCCAACGAGTTCGCGCTCTTTCTCCGCCAAAATCTCCGCTCTCTTTTCCATTTGCGCCGTGCGCTCCTCTAACTGCTTGAACTTTTCTTCGTTGAGTTTATGTTTTTCTGCTTCGACGGCAATTTTCGTCTCGGCTTCGTGCAATCGCTTCAACTTTCCTTCGTTGCGTGAGAGTTCTTCGGACATGCGCTTGGATTTCGATTCGAGCTCAGCGTGCTCCTTCTCCAACGTCATCAAAGCTTGCTTCAACGTTGCTTCGGATCTTTCAACCTTCTTTAATTCATCTCTAGCAATCTCATACTTCGCCTCGAGGTCTTTCCACGTGCTTTTAGTTTCTTTCAAAGTTTGTTCGACGGTTTGTAACCTATTTTGAGAGTTCTGTAAGGCATATCCAAGCTCTTTGGATTCCTCGAGTTCGTTCTCAAACGCCGCCTTCTCCTTTTCGAGTTGCTCCACGCGCTGATCCAACAACGCGCGTTGCTTCTCGATTTCTGATAATCGAGCGGTTTGCGCACCGAGATTTTTCTCGTTTTCGCTGTTTGTTTCTATGAGTTTCGAAAGCTTTGACTCGGAGGTGGAGACTTCTTTTTGGAGTTGATCGCGCGTTTGGGCCAATAACGAATTTTCCTTCTCGAGGTTCATGCGGGTAACATCGTTCACTTTCTTGATCTTTTCCATCTCATCGAGCGTCTTTTCGAGCTTAGACTTGCCGAGCTCGGCGTTTTTGGCGCGTGAGAGTAATTCACGCTCGACAGCTTCCAGTGCGGTGATTCGCGCTTCCAACTTTTTCTTTTCGGCTTCGAGCGAAAGCACTTCTTTCTTTGCCGCTGGAGCATCGCGTTCCAGGAATGATAGTTTCGTCTCTAACACCGCCCTCTCTTCCAAAGATTTTGCGTATTGGTCTTTCGTCTTGGACAACTCTTCAGAAATTTTCGGATCGACGGTTGGTTTCAAACTTTTCTCCTTTTCAACTTCAAGCATGGCGATCTCGCGCGACAATCGTGCATTTTCGCTTTGAATGCGTGAAAGTTCCTCTTTCGCGGCTTTATGATCCGCACGCGCAGCGACTGACTCGTCTTTGAGCTTCTGCATTTCTCTTGACGAGACTTTTGCAGGTGAATTCGCGATTGTTTCGTTCAGTTCGACCTTTTGTAACGAAACTTTTTCTTCCAAAGATTTCACCTTCGCCTCTAACTTGACTTTCTCCGTGAATAGTTTCGCGCGTACCCTCTCTTGTCGCTCGATTTGTTTCACTTGCTCGTGAGGCGACGCGATTTGCTCGCGCATAGATTGAATCTTCTTCTCGAGCTCTTGCGTCTTTTGCTCCGCTTGCTCGAGTTTGATTTTTGTATCGTACACTTCACGTTCGCGCGCGTTCTTGGCTCGCGCAAGCTCCTGCGATATTTTATCATTTTTCCTCTCCAAAGATCGACGCAAGTCTTCGAGTTCGTTCTTCGCTTTGCGGTTCAGATTTGTAATATCGGATTCCAGTCGAGATATTGTCTTTTCGAGTTGTTTCTTTTCATTTTCGGCGGATTTACGTAAATCGCGCATATCCCGCTCAAACATCTTCGTCGCATCCCTTTGACCTTGTTCGCGCGCCATCGACGCTTCTTGATCCAAGCTCTTGAGAGCTTGGATTTCATTTTCAAAATCACTCTCGACTTTTTCTAACTCTGCCTGATGCGATTTCTTAAGTGCTTCGATTTTGTCGTTCGCGTCTTTGAGTTTCGCCTTGTGTTCTTTGGTGATTCGAGCAAGTTCAGCCTCATACCGTAATTCACTTTGCTTATCCGGTACCTCTACGTATTTAACCATTTCTTCCATTTCCGTTTTCGTAATCGTATGAGTGTTGTTGCCATCATTACTGCTACCTTTTGGTGATAAAGATACATTAGACGCTGGCGGAGTTGGCGAAGAAACTGTCTTCTCTTCTTCCCTCGTCGCAGCCGCAACGATGGTGGGCGCAACTGCCGAGGCGCGAAGCTGCGCGATTTCAGCAATATACTTCGTCTCTGACTGTTTCTTCTCACGTTCAATTTCGGCGAGCCTTTTGACGTGTTCTTTGTTAAGTTCTGCTCTCGTACGTTTAATCTCGTCGTCTAAATTTAATTCAATCTTCTTCAACCGGTCGATTTCTTGTTTGTATGTCTTTTCCGCTTCTTTGAACCCACCCATTTTCGCTGATTCGATATCCTTAGCCATAGATTTCGTTTTCTTCATGAGTTCAGCTTCTTTGTTCTTATACCGCTTGATCTCTTCCGCGAGTAACGAGCGCGCTTCTTTTTCCGCTTCCTCGAACGCTTTCTTCGCTTCTACGGTGCCTTCGTCGATGCGCTTCTTGATTTTCTTGGATTCATTGTCGAGGGATTTCTCCTTCTTAGCGAGCGCTTTGCGCTCCACCTCCAAAGCCGCCGTCGTTGCCTTTTCTGAATCTATGACTTTCTTTTCCGCTTCCTCCACCTTCTTTTTCGCTTCTTTAATGGCTTTATCCGTCGACGCCTTCAAATCTTTCTGAATTTGCGATGTTTCCATCTCCAACACCTTCTTTCTGCTCTCAACATCTTTATCCGCCTTGGCTAAGATTTTCTTCTCGTGCTTCTCGAGCGTCTCCTTGGAAATCCCGGTCGGAACTTCAACAAAGTACTCCAACTCAACAATTTTCTCGATAGGCTTTTTTGATTCGAGCTTTTTGCGCACAGATTTAACCTCTTTCTCGAGTTCTTTCACGGCTCTTGTGCTTTCATTCTTCTGTTTTCGTTCTGTTTCGATAGATTTCTCCAAGTTTTCGATTTTCGTCTTCAACTCTTCATTCTTCTTTTTCACTTCATCTTTGGTCAAATACACCTCGACGAGTTTCTCCACTTCCACCTCTATCGGCGCCGTTTCTTGCTTTAACTTTTCGAGTTTTCCGATTTCCGATTTCAATTCCGCTTTACCGAGCTCTTTCGCGCGCTTCAAATCGGATTCAGTAATACCGGTTGGGACTTTCTTCTCGACAATCTTCTCAACAACTTTTTCGACGACCGTTGGCACATCTTTGTACACCGGGACTTCAACAATCTTTTCAACGATGCGCTCGACAATAACTGGCGGGCTCATGGCGCCACTCGCCGCCGGAGAAAGATTACCCGACCTCTCGTGCGCGATGGCATTTCCAGATTTGGATTTCATAATTGATGACATTGGTGCGTCCACCATCGGCGATGCATATTTCGCTGATTTACCCGCAGGCGTGGTGAAATTGGACGTAGCAGACATAGCAGGCGCCGGTGTGATTTGATCAAGTCTCGACATTTTTGATACTGGCGTGGACGCCGCGCCAGCTCTGAACATTTTGTGTTTGTTAGGGTCGAATCGAGTCGACGCGTGTTTTGGAGAGTATTCGCGGGAATGGATTCCAGAAAGGACAGCCAAAGCAGACGATGTCGATGCACCGATCGCTTCTTCTTCTTCTTCTTCTTCCTTTTCTTTATTTTGCGCATCCTGCATCGCATTTTTCATCGAAGCGACCATTTGTTCCGCGACCACGCGTTTCGATTCGAGACGACTGGCATTTTCTTCCGCAACTTGCGCTCTTTCTTCCGCTATTTCCAAACGTTGCTGCAAGGCTTGCGCGGCAATACCGACGCGTTCGTTCCCTTCCGATTGTCGAGCGCGGAGTAACTCGAAAGTTAACCGTTGCAAATCTTCGTTCGCAAGCTTCAATTTTTCCTCCATGACGACAAAGTTTACGTTTCTGAAAATGTCCTCCTCGACGAGATCGACGTGATCTTGCACGACAACCTTCGTGTCCGCGTGCATTTCCTCGATCTTCCGGGTCAAAGACGCAATCTTCTTTTCGCTCGTCTCTTTCGCTTCTGTTGAATCTTTCGTGAGTTTCTCGATGTTCATCATAGCATCTTTCTGTAACTCTCGCGAGTTATCCAATAACTCTTTGTTTTTCGTATTCTCCTTCGTCAACTCTTCCATTTCTTTTTCGTATTTCGCGGTTTCTTTTTGCAACAAAACAATCGCGTGTTTCGCCTCGGTCAATTGCGTTGCTTTCTCTAAACCTTCGGAGTGTAAATGCTCTTTTATTTGATCGTGCATCTTTTTCATCTCTTCTAACGCCTTCGATTTTTCCTCCAAAGACATCGTCAGTTTTGCCTCGCCACTCGTGAACTCGCCTTTATGCTTTGAATAGTTTTCGCGTTCGACTTCTAAACTCTTCTCGGCGGCTATTTTCGATTGTTCGGCTTTTTCGAGGAACCATTTGAGTTTTTCGTTCTCTGCTATGGTCGTCGCTAATCGGTCGTCCAACTTTTTCACGTTCAACGAAGCCTCTGAATCCGCGCTTTTGACGAAATCTTTCAACTTGTGTACTTGCTCGTTCAACCCTTTGACGATTTTGTTTCTGTCTTCTCTTTCGTTGTGCGCTGCTTCCTCGGACGCATGAATTCTCGCCTCCAACTCTTTGATCTTCTTCGCATACCGATCGCTTAACTCGAGCGTGCGTTGTGAATGTTCTCTTCGTAGCTCCGCAACCTCGTTCGCGTGTTTCACTTTCATTTGCGAAATCGCATTCGGCAACAACTTGATCTCATCTTCGTTCAACGCCACGTCTTCGCCTTCGTTGTTTTTCACCATGACGACGTTCGAGTTGATATTTTCGTCGCTGTACCTCGCCCGGGCATCCATCAACACGTTGACATCGTCTCTCATTTTATCGTTTGCCAAATGCGCCACTTGGTAAAACTTGGAATCGCTCAAATCTCTCGCGGCTTTACCATTTCGAATATTTCGATCTCTCAAAGCCACTTCCGCCATGCTCGCCAAAAGTCGCGCGTTCGAAATATCGTTCGCCCGTTGTCTTAATTGCAAGTTAATAGTCTCCACGACGGATTCAATATCGTCCACATCCACGAACTCCTTCGGTTTAAACGCTTTATCTTTGAACAACATAATCAACGACGTTCGGTTTTGCATGAACCCAACATTCGTCACTTTCGGCGCCACGGACTCTAAATCAAACAATGGAATCTTCAGCCTCAACGGCTGTGTCTGCATCCCGTTACCTACCGCCGCCGGTAATAACGCGTTCAACAAGCCTTCCTCTTCTTTCTCTTTTTCTGCGTCGAAGCAGACATACGACGTGGTTACGTACATCTCTCCCATCCCGCTCGTTTTCGGCGACAACGCCTTACACTTGATCGGACCTTTCGTGACTTTTTCAGACGGCGCGAGTTCGAAGAGTTCCCACGCGCCTCCGAGTTCGATGGACGCTTTCGCGAGTTCCGCGGAGAGTTTCGCGCGCGTCTTCCATCCTCGGACGACCGCTTGGACTTTCTTCAAAATTCTAATCATTCGTTGTTCAGCTACCGCGTCGTCGGAGCGCGTCTCGTCTCCGTCGCGCGAGGAACACGCTTTGCCTTTCGAGACACCCACACCAGACGCCTTTCGACCCATCTCTTTGTCCGACGATGCGCGTTCTCGAACGTCGTTTTCTTTTTCTTCTTCTTCTCCTCCTCGCGGCGTCTTCTTCGACACCACCACGACGTCCTCTTCTTTCGGCATCGAGAGATCGCCATCATCGATGGTGTTGGCATCGTCGTCGGTCGCACAAAGAGTCGTCGTCGAAACGCTCTCTTGGACGACACCACCACCACCACCACCAACAGCGCTTTTGTTGCCTCCTCCTCCTCCTCCTCCTCCTCGCGACGTCGATCGCGTGGTCTTCTTCTTCTTTTTGTTGTTGCCCATGACGACGACGACGAGAGTATCGACAATTGCTTCTTCAACGAGACGAATGTGTCCTTTGTGTCGTAATGGCGGGAAGAGTGGAGCCACAAAAGAGAAAGATATTTTTTGCTGAGTTTTAGGGTATAGGGTTTAGGGTTTTCCACCCATTAAAAAAAAAGAAAAGAGAGGTCTTACGAAGACCATTTTCTTCTTCTTCTTCACAAAAAAGGGAAAGAAAAGGAAGAGGAGGAGGAACACTTTAATTAAAATGTTTTTTTTTTGTTCCCGAGGAGACGACAAAAGGTTGTTGCTCTCTTTTGCGTTGAGACGACGGATGGACGAGGAGGGTCGACGACGACGATGATGCGAGCGTGACGACGGGCGTGGGAACCGCGACCGGGCGACGACGACGACGACGACGACAAAGAGGATGGACGGCAAAGGATTCATCGTCCCGAATCCAAGCGCCGGCGTGAATGCCGAAACGGTTGCAGCGCTGGAAAAAGTCGGCGTGACGAGATGGACGAGGATGCAAGAAGAAGCGATGGCGAAACTATACGACGAGGATAAAAAGAACTCGAGCGATGGATTGATTTGCGCGGCGACTGGGAGCGGGAAAACGTACGCGTTTTTAATGCCGGTGCTGATGCGGTTTTTGTTGGACGAGGAGGAGGAGGAGGAGGAGGAGGAGGGCGGAAAGAAGGACGGAGTGAAAGCGATTGCTCTTTTGCCGACGAGAGAACTCGCGCAGCAAGTGTTCGAGAAAGCGCGAAGTTTGTTCGAGGAAGCAAATGGAATTCGTGTTTCCTTATGCGTCGGGGGGTTACGATCGCACGATAAAGATGCAGAAGATATTAGCAAACGAAAACCAAAACTCGTCGTCGGAACACCGGGGAGAATGTTGGAGTTGAAGAAGCTCCACGTTTTAGACGTGTCAAAAATTGAAGTGCAGATCTTAGACGAAATCGATCGCTTGTTAGACGGCGGGTTTGAGAACGACGTCTTGGATGTTTTGAGACCACCTGGTGCGTGTCAAACGATATGCGCGACGGCGACGGCGAGAGGGAACTTGAGGCGTTTTTTGAATAAAACGTTAGCGTTCGGCTATAAAGAGATTGGCGGGAAGATTACAGTGGACGAGAATGGGTTTGAAGTGCACAAGAATTCGAGTGAGATTGGTGGAAACGTCGCCCATTGTGCGTGTGCACTTGCGAAAGGTAATAGCGATAACGAAACGGCGCAGGTATACGCGAAAGCTATTTTGACTGCCTTTCGAGGCTTCGTCGCGACTTCTTCGACCAGTACGGAGGAGAAATCGCAGTGTTTATGTTTCGTGGAAACCAAATCGCTGTGCGATAAGATTGAAGTTGCTTTGCAGAAAGAAATAAATGTGGTGAGTCATCGTGTTTGTTTTTCTCTTTTCTCTTATTGACGATGGTAATGGGGGTGGTGGTTATGGTGGTGATGATGATGATGATGATGATGATGATGATGATGATGATGATGATGATGATGAT
>VIAT01000080.1:0-14136 GCA_009618095.1 Bathycoccus sp. SAG2 | reverse complement strand
CGACGCTCTTCCGATCTGGCGGTGTGGAAATTGCGCCCCAACGCCGAGGTGTCGTTGCGACTTTGGCGACTTTAAAAGGTCGAGACGACGACGACGACGAGGAGGAGGAGGAGGAGGAGGAGGAAGCGGCGCTCCGGGAGCGATGGACGACGGCGTACGCCGTCGCCGTTCGAGACGCCTTCGCCGCGAAAACGGCGAGGAAGGAAGAGGAACCCGCCTTTCGAGCGGTTGTGAGCGTGAAAGACGCGTTGACGAAGGAAACGACTTTTTTGACGAGGGAGGAGCAAGAGTCGAGGCAACAGAAGAAGAAGAAGAAGAAGACGCGAAACGTCTTCGCGTTGTCTTCGCTCGCCTGTCGAGTCGTTCTGACGGCGGAACTATCCTTCGCGCAAAACGAAGACGAAGTGACGAGAGTGTTGAACCTCGCGAAGAAGTTGGCAGACGCGAAAGCATCGTCGACGCACGTGGCGAGACTGTTGGCGATGGAGGCGTTGAGAGCGGGCGTGCCGGCGCGCGCGGTAGAAACGTCTTCCGTTGGAGAGAAGTTGTTGATGTCACCATCATCAACAAGGAACTTCGATGGAAAGAAAGAAGACGGAGAAGAAAAAGGAAACGATATTTTGTGGTCGTTGACGTTTCCGAGCGAAAAACTACTCTCAAGTGCGGAGGAGATTCGAAATGAAATGCAAAGAAAAGGGTACGTCGTCGTAGACGGAGTTCTTGGCGAGACAAACTCAAAGATCGCGGAAGAAGCGGCGATGAATCTATACGAAAGCGAGAAAACAAAGTTCAAATCGGGAGAACTCGCTCGCGATAATAACCGCGAGAAAAACGCGACGATGAAAAAGAATGAGAAGTACCGAGACGACGAAATCACCTGGTTGAGCGGAGATGAAAACGAAGACGCCCTTTCGGCGCTGAGCCAATTTCTTCGCGATACGCTCGGTTCCATTATCTTCGAGATCTTCACGAAGGACAAAGGCAAAAAAATTCTCCTCCGGCCGGAAGAGTACCACTCGAACGCCATGCTCTCTGTCTACTCATCCAATCGAGGCGGTTTCGCGAAGCACCTAGACCACGACGACGCAACCGACCCTCGAAAAATAAGCGCGGTGTACTACTTAAACTCTAACTGGAACGAAAAAGAAAACGGCGGTGCTTTACTTTTGTACCCGGACAAAGTAGACGACGACGACGCGAAGGCGGTGCGGGTGAACCCGATTCGAGACCGGTTGGTTCTCTTTTGGTCCGATCAAATGTACCACGCGGTCGAACCGAGCAATAAACAACGTTTCGCGTGTTCCTTCTGGTACTTATAGAGGTTGGTCGTATTGTGTAGTAGCTGTAGTCGTTGTAGTGACTCCCGTAGAGTAGAGCTTTCTTGCGATGTTTACGCGCGCGAGAGCGTGCGCGCGTCACAGTTTCCCCTCTTTCCTTCTTTCTTTTTCTCACCAAACAAAAACTCTCCACAATAATACATACTTTACTACATAGTTATAAAAGAAAGGAACGTACAGAACACGCCATGCGAACGGCGGTCCAAACGCTCAAACGCGCGGTGGCATCTTCGTCGTCGTCGTCGTCGTCGTCGTCGTCGTCGTCGTCAATTGCGTTGGTATTCGATGCGCAGCAGCAGCAGCAGCAGCAACACCGCGTGGGTGTCGCGAGTGCTCTCGTTTGGACGCACGATCATCATCATCATCATCATCGATCCAATTTTTTGCGCACATCAACATCAAAACCTGTTGCGCGTTTCTCGACGGAAGAACCCTCCTCCGCGCCGTCTCCGTTGCAACGCGCGCCCGTGAAACCATCGTCTGCGAGAAGAGAAGAGAAGAAAGAACTGGCGGATCAGTTGGGACAGTTGAAGATTCATCCATCCGCGACGGACGATAAAATCGGAGAAGAAGTCTTTTACGCCGTCAAGAAAAACGCGAAAGGGTCCACGAAGAGGTTTCAAGCGTTTCTGAAAATTTTACGAGGCGGATTGACGGTCGAAGAAGCCTTGATTCAGTGCAAATTGTCGCCGAAGAAGAAAGTAGCCAACGAATTATATCAACTTATTAATTCGGCAAAGTTTAACGCGATTGTAGGTCTAGGCAGAGAACCAGAGGACGGGTACGTGGACGCGAATTGCGTGATTTCGAAAGCAACGGCGACGAAAGGACAATATTTAAAGAGGATGTACGTGAAAGCGAAAGGGCAAGCCGGGATAATGCATCGAGCGAGGACGCACATACGAGTGGAATTGAGAGAGCAAGAGGCGGGTAAAAGGATGCGGGTGTTTGATCCCAACGACGAAGAGAGGGCGAAGATTGGACAGGAAGAAGGGAAACCGCCATTTGAGCCGCCGTGGATTGCGAGGAGAAAGCAAGGCGAGAAAAGGTATAAGATGGCAAAAGAAGCTGGGATTCTTTGATTTTTGTAATAGTAAGATAGTACGGTACAATGTGTTAGACTAATGTTATCTACGTAGTATTTTCTCCCTCCCAATTATTTACTCAACAACGCCGCTTTCCTGGCTTTCATAAACGAACTTCCTCCGTTCAATTCTCTCAAAATTACCGTCGCCCTTCTCTCTGCCACCACCTGAATCGTGCTCTCGTGTTCGATCATTTCCAAATTTTCCTTCACCGATTTGAACGCCTTCCCGGTGTCCATTCCCATCATCGACATCTGTCTCATTTGTTGCGTATCGTTCAACGTGTTGTTCCCTAAAACTAACCCAAACACTCCTCCGAGACCAAAAAAGTTCAAAAAGTACCACGACAGAGACGACACGTACGTCACGTCTAAACTCTTCAAATCGATTCCGCGTTGTAACATCGATCGAAACCGTTGTGTCAGGGGAAACGGTACCTTCCCGACCACGAATCCAGTGAAGAAGAAATTCACCCACGCCATGGTGATCATGTTTGGAACGATCATGTTTAAATTCTTCGTGAGCATTTCGCTCAGCATCGACGGATCCGAGAGCATTTGTTGTTGCACGTTGCTCTTCTTACTCTCTTGTGAAAACACTCCAATCTTTTCGTCGCAGAAATACTCCCTCCGTTTCTCGAACCCTTTCGTCGTCAGGTATCCGCAATTTTGGGATATTCTCGTCGCTCTCACCACCGCCTGCGCTTCTCGCAACCCGTCGTACTCGATTTTCTTGACGCTGCTGCTTTGGAACATCTTCGACACGTTGTGTCGTATCACCCCGACGAAGAACATGGCGACCGTTATCGGGATCAACACGTACATCCGGATTTGCGGGTCCAGGTGGAGCAACACCTTCGCGTCATCGTCTCCTCCTCCTCGCATCATCGTCGTCGTCGGGTTTTGCATCGTCGTCGTCGTCGTTGTTGTTGTTGTTGTTGTTGTTGTTCTCGTCAACGCGTAAAAAGTGCGTTTGTTTGTCGTTTAAGACCACTTCTTAAAATTAAGTATTTATGGTATCAAATGAAACCCTAACCTTCATTTTTTTGTAACTTCACAAAAACACGCACAAACACACACAAAAAAGAATCTCTCGATTAGTAAGTAGCATTGGAATCACATCTCATCACAGGAGGAGGAGGAGGAGAAGAAAGGAGGAGGAGGAGGAGGACAACCACAACTGCGTGTGTGTGTTATAGTATTATCGATGACGACGAACGCGTTTTTTTGCGCGCCGCCGCGTTTTTGAGAGAGCTTTTCTCTTTGTGTCGTCGTCTTTGGTAGGGGGTCTTTTTTTTTAATGTAACGAGAACACACTTTTGTTTCATCATCATCATCATCATCATCATCATGGGAGGAGGAGAAGAAGAAGAAGAAGAAGAAGAAGAAGAAGAAGAGAAAGCGAAAGACAACAACCCCTTCCTCTCGGAAAGCTTCGCGCCGTTGGATGCGTTGAAGGACGAGACGCTTCTGGCACCGTCGAAAACGCTGTTCGACGACGAGTCGTACCCGCTGTTCGATCACATCGGCAAGTGTCGATTCATGCTGCCCAAAAACCACCCGGATTTTTTTGACGAAGAAACGAAATTGGCTTTACCCAAACAAAGCGAGGAGAGTAAACAGAAACAGGTACGTCGGAGAACATGTTGCTTTTTGCAGTCGTTCGATTTCTTCACCACTATTCCACGTGCTGACGCGCGCACTCATCTCCTCTGCACGAAAAAACAGGAAGCGTTCAAAGCTCGCGCGATGCGACTGAAAGAGTTGGACAAGAAGTTCTCCGAGCGCGAACACGCGGTTGAAGTCATAGCCTCTCGGTTTAAAGCGAAAGGACCTTTGTCCATGCTGTACAGAGCGTTGCATGAGAATAAAAGGGTGAAGATTGTGACGAGAAACGATAAAGGCGTGAGAGGGTGCATGGAATGTAACATATCCGCGTTTGATAAGTATTTCAACTTCGTGGCGCACGATATCGAGGAGACGTATACGGTCAGGGTGAGAAAGGAAAAGGAATACGTAAACGGAAACGGGCAGACGAAAACGAGGAGAAGAAGAGTCACGGAGCACAGAGAGCGAAAATTGAGTCAGATGTTTTTGAGAGGCGAGAGCGTTGTGTTGGTCTCACTGGCAGAGGAGAACGACGACGACGAGGAGGACGGAAAAATGGATACTTTAGAAGAAGGACAAATAATAGCCGACGGCGACGAGGACGCCGCGACAGTCGAATAGTACTAGATGTATTTCACAAATACCACGCTCGCGATCACACTCACCCTTTCGTTCTCTTTCGTCGTCGTCGTCGTCGTCATCGTCTCCTTGTTGTTGTTGGTGGTGGTGGTGGTGTTATCATCCGCCCTTTGTTTGTTTGTCATTTGTTTGTTTGTTTGTCCCTTCTTCTTTTCTCTTCATTCTTTTTTCAAACCAAGACACGGGAGTCGTTGTACCGGCACCATGAGATTCGCGCACGGGTGGCCGATCGAGCGCGTCTCTCCTTTGCTCTCTTCGTCGTCCCTCTCGCGCGCGTCCTCGGAGGCTCCTCGCGACACGGACACCGCAGACGACGACGACGGGGTGCGCGCGCGGGGAGTCGCACCATCGTCGTCGTCGTCTCGCGTCGTCGCGGCGACGCTGGATGCGACGTCGAGAACGTTGGCGATTGTCACCTCGAGTGGGATCGAGTTGTGGGATTCTGGACGAAACCGGGTGGTGCTGTGCGAGAAGAGAAAGCCGAAAACGGCGTCGGAGTATATCCACGCGGAGTGGAAGCCGAATTATCACGTGAGGGGTGAAGATGGTACTCGAGACGAAGATGACGATGAAAACGCGTCGGCGTCGCATAAAGAGAGGACGTTACTCGTGATGACAAAATCGGGCAACCTGTTGGTATTCATAGTGAGCGTCGGGAAGGTGGACGAGTTTAGCGGTGGGAGCGGGAGGAGCACTAACGAGAAGAGTACTACCAGGAACGCCAGCGCCGGTTCCGAACAACAGTGCGGAACGATGCGGTCGGCGAGTTGCGTATTGAAGAAGGCGATTAAAATTAGAGTTATTCCGCCGAATGTAAAGGATAACGGTGAAACCGAAGAGGAAAAGCTCTCGCCGGAGAAGGATTCGCAGACGGTATCCTCGTCATCCATGATAACGACTTTTGCGTGCGCGAAAGATGGTCAAGGCGTTTTCTTCGGGACGAGTAAAGGAGGCGTGGCGTACGCCAACGTCTTTCCCAAAGGCAAACTTTTCGCGATACAAACATCCGATTTAGTTTTGAAGGAACATGTGTTTGCGAGCGATGTTTGCGCCGCGCTAGCGCCGCGATACCATCGAAGGAGAAAAAGTAGAACGAACAATAGTGACAGTTTAGGTGATGCTCTCGACGTACGTAATGAGGAAGAGTACGAAGAAGAGGATTACGAATTTGACAATAGGTATTCCCACGCGGGTGAAGAGGAGCACGTTCGCAGTATAAGACCGAGAGTAGCAACAACATCAATTGTAGCTAGCGAAGAACAACAATACTGTGATGCCGTCGTTAGTATGCAGACAACTTCTGAGTATCGAGAGGAAACCTCGTGCGTCGTCGCGCTCGCGAGCGGGCGATGCGCGGTTGTCGCATTTTCTGCCCACTCTGGAGAAGAAACAACAGAAGTAGTCTCGTGGTTAGGCGACGGTGATTGTTCTGCGATTGCCGTGCATAGCACGAATAACGTTCAAAGAATAGCCGTAGGAACTCACAGGGGAGACGTGGATGTTTTCTCAATAGTCACGTCTCTCTCTTTGCGGAAAAAGAAAATTCGATTCGAACGACGGTTTAGTCATAGTAAAGAAGAGGAGAATGAAGAGAATGGCGCGTGTTCGTTAGTCTGGACCAAGTCTGGAGACGCGTTGGCGATGGCGAATAGTGGGAAAGAGATGTCATTGAACGTATGGTCGCGTGTAGGTACGAAATTGTACGCGCATGAATCATCATTGCCATTACTCGACGGCAATGATAGCGCATCAACGGGATTCAGCGGCAGATGTCTGTGTTGGAACAGTAATGGCTCGAGCTTTTACTCGGAGTTTTCTCTCTTTGATGTTGGGGCTGATTTATCCTCTTCTTCGAAAAGTAGTACGTTCCGGGAGTTCTCGTTCGTTATTGCGCCACCTGATGCAAATGTGAGAGTACACCCTCGCAACATCTCGTCTCGACATAGATACTCCTCTTTATCGAGAGAGGAACAGTTAGCGTCTTCGGCAAAACCTGCATCAGGAGTTCTTGTTGGCGCCGATCGCATCATTCTCGTTGAAGACGATGATTCGGACGATTCCGATAAAGACGATGAGACGACCATCGCGACGCAGTACGGGGGCGGCGACGACAGCGACGACGAAAACGGTGAAGGCACTCGCGACAGCGAATTTTCGGACGAGAATCAATACGATTCCGAAGCTGATTTCTTTGACAACTCTTCATCGTCCTCGCTAGATGGCTTCGGAAAACGACGATTCGATGACGACCCTAAGGGCGTCGCGGGTATTGCAAACAAAGCCGTTCTCTCTCCATCTTCGAAACATCTTCAAAATAAACTCAAAAAGCAAAAGCGACGAGAGTATCGCGAAAAGCTCAAGCGCAGGAAAGAGAAGCGCGAACGCGATGCTCTGATCTCTTCGAAACCTCCCAAACCGCTTCGATGTCGGCACGAACTAATTCCGTCTGAATACATTTCGACGAGGTTTCCAGCTCGGAAAATCGCCATATCATCGGATGGATTGGACATTGCCGTTGCTGGTTCAAGAGGGTTCGTGACGTATTCGCTGAGGAGAAAAAAATGGCGCATGTTTCGCGATGTCTCCGAAGAGAAGAAAATTCGAGTCACTAAAATGGCGTGGCTTACACTGAGAGGCGGCGCATCTGGTGAAAACAAGGAAAACGAAGGTACAGCCTTCAACGCGTTAGCTGTCGCGTGCTCTCGAGCGGACGATCCGACAAAATACGAACTGCGCGTGTATGCCGCGGCAACACAACCGTTGGACGAACAGTGTGAAATCGTAAAACCACATTCGCTTGGGACAGTTACTCCGGTAGCATTGGACGCTTGTGACTCTCACATTTTAGTTGTTTCACCGCCGTGTGAAATTGCTTTGTTTGAAGTTCGCGTGAACGAGATTGGTGGCAACGAGATAAGTTCTTCGATCGGTGGGAGTTTCGTCTCGTCTCTTTTCGGAGGTTCGTTTTCGACGAGCACGAAGAACACAGCGACAGCAGCTATAAAAGCCGAACTTCGCGTCGCAAGAGACGTCTCCGGTCGTCGCAGAGTTGCGAGTGGAGATTCGTCGTTAACCTCTCCAATTGTTGCCGCTTTGTGGGTATCGAATCTCGCGTATGCGAGTCCAAGAGCGAGGCCGGCGCCTTCCACGTGTGCTTTGTTGCGACCGTGCGGGACCTTGAGCGTGTTGAAACTATCAGGACAAAACGCCGGGAAGGAAGTCAAGCTCAAAACGAAGTGTTCTTCCGATGGAAAAATTAGTAACATAACCGAGCGCTTCTGGTTAGCAGCACGATCGACGGATCCTACCGGGAACGGCGTCTTACCCGAAGTCGATAACGCGTGGTGGACGTTTGGTGAGACCGGATTAGAGGCGAGACATGAAGATTGGGACGATTTATTTTTGACAGTGAAAGAAGATGACGATGATGATGGAAAAGACGATGACGACGACGAGGACGAGGATCTAGATGACGGCATTGATGCACACGAATTCGATGAGGAGTATGCCGATTCGTCCCCGATATCTATCAACTTAGAACAGTTTCGTGCGATTTGCGCTCAAAGACGTCTCCATCACGAACGCAGTTTTGGCGCCAGTGGTGGTAGAGTAGACGTCACCTCGGTTCAAAAATCCATCTTACCGTTATTGTTGAAAAAATCTCTCACCAAAAGAGACATTGGAGCGGCGAGAATATTAGCCAAACAAGCGAGAAAACGATCGAGACGACTATTTTCGTACGCTTTGGAATGGTTGATTCACGACGCACTCGAACAAACGAAAGGCGATAATTTTGGCGAAGATGACGAGTTTAGTGAAGATGACAGAAGCGAGGAATTCTCTAACAACAATGAGAACGAGGCGCAATGTACTACGACCAAAAACAGCGATAAAAAAGAACTTCTTACGCGATCATTAAATCTCGCTCGCGAGTTTGAGGAATTCCCAGACGTCGTCGTTTCCGTCGCGCGCAAAACTGATCAAGACATCTGGCCGAAACTGTTCAAAGCGTGCGGTGCGAAAGCGTCTGCTTTGCTGAAAGCTGCGATCGATAGAGGTCGATTACGCGTCGCCAGTCGCGGTTTAGTCATCAGTTGCTACATGGACGGCGAAGAGAACGGACGCGAATTGGCGTACGACATTTTAGACGCCGCATTTGTCTTGAAAGATTTCGCGTTGATTGGAGAAGTAGTTCGATTTTTGTCGGTTGGTTTCGATATGCTGGATAGAATGGACGCTAATACTAACAGCGACGAGAAAAAAGACGATGGAAAGAGTAGAGGCGTAGGCTTCTTCTCTATGTTGTTCGGAGGAGGCGGAGGTGGTCAAAACGACGACGGCGGAATCAACGCAAATGGGCTCACTCGAAGAGAAAAGGAGGAGGAGATTGAAATGTTGAGGAGAGAGCGTTTGATTTTAGAAAAAGCGTTGGAGCATAAACTCGATGAGATTGTTTTCGACGTCGACGCGCGTTCGTTGGGGGCGTTTTATCGTCGCGTACCGAAAGAGGCATTTGATGTATACGACTATTTCGTGAGAGAGGCGGATGGAAAGTGTTCTTTCAACGTCAGCGATCTCAACCAAGATTTTGACGAGAAAGGAAGCGTTCTCTCTACTCCACCAACATCGCCGACGCACAGTCGAAGCGGTGGGAAGAGTCCTTCTTCCAGGAGGAGGAAAAAGAAGAAAGAACCGAAAACGAAAGCGCTTGGTTTCAGCGGCGCTTTGAAAAGAGCAGTGGATACGGCTTTATCACAGAAACGTTTAGGAGTAAATGGTTTAGGAGGAGGTGTGCCGACATCATCAAAAGCATCGTCATCTCTCATCGATTTCGATAATAACAACGAGAACGACGAGCGTTACGCGTTAGAGGTTGTCAAACGCGCGCAAAATCTCGAATGGACGCTCGTCCTCGCCACTTTAGCAAGGGACAAGAAAACTCTTTTGGAGCTCATCGACTTGAAAACATCCGACGTCATGTACAACGCGTGGCGACACGCCGTGGAATCGTGCATCGAAGACGACGCGGATACCGAAAGTGCGACAACCTATTTTCGGGAAGGAGAAGATGGAGATTTCGTATTGTCGGACTCCAGCTCCGACTCCGAAACTCGGCGCGACGTCGAGCACTTGAAGTCCTACAAGAGAGCTTTTTTCGCGCAACTCTTGGCCGACATGCACACCGAATCGAAAAGAGAGCAGAAAAAGAAGAGAGGATCTCAGCTTAACATTCTCATACCAGACGTGCCGCAGTTGTAACAGTAGTATTACGAGTATTATGTACCATGTGGTACCAGGTACCAATGGTATGGTACCATGGTACCGCAGTGGTAACGTACCTTCAGATAAATTCGCAAGTGTCCCTCTTTCCTTTTCAAAACCCTAAACAAAAATGAGGGAGGGGGCGCGTTTTACGTTTTCGATCTAAATTTTCTCTCTTTTTTTGTGTGTGTGTCGAGACCACACTTCAGTAAAGGACACGCGTCAACGGACGCCTTTTACTGCCCGTAAAAGTTTGTGTCGTCGTCGCTCTCGTGTTTTATATTCACTCTTTTCGAAGATACGACGGAACTAAAGAGAGGGAGCAGTGGTATTCTTTTGTTGTAAAAGCGGGTTTTTGGGGAAGAAGGAAAAAGATGCCGACAAAATCGGACCATCATCATCGCAAGGGCCGCGTGGCAAAAGGCCGCCCCAGCCTGGTAAAAAAAAAATGGGCAAACATCATCGCTTTGATGCCGTCGTCTCGACTCGCGGCGGTTGGCATCTTGGCGATGGCGCGTCGGTCGACGGCGTTCGAGTTTAAATCGGCGCAGAACAAAGAGGCGTACGCGTTGGAGGAGGAAAAGTTCGGCCCGTACGCGTTCCCGAACCATCACAAGATTCCAAACGAGAGAGGCCCGTACGGGGAAAGCTCCTCGTTCAAAGAAGCGGTGAGGGACTGCTTGGAAGAGTCTCCTGTGCACGGTTTGTGCTACGATCAGAAATACGGGGCGATGAAAGACTGGGACGTCACGGAAATCACCGATTTCAGCTGGGCGTTCAGTGGATACACGCACACGATCGAAAACAACGGCGAACCAACGGGGAGAGCAAACTTTAACGCGGATATTTCCAACTGGAGACCGACGAAAGCGAAACGCATGGATCACATGTTTTATTACGCGGTTGATTTTAACCAAGACATCTCAAAATGGGGATGGAGGGGTGGCATGGCACACAAGACACCACAACCAGGGATGTTTCAAGGCGCGATTGAGTTTCAGAGAAGGTTTATGTGCCCGGACGCCATCGAAGGACCGGTGCACCAATGCCGAGAAGTCCGAGGATGGAAGCCGCAGGAGAGTTACATGAGAAACGATTCTGACTTGACAAGCAGTCGAACATCGGAAGTATCGTCGGAAAGTCAAAAATCTCTTTCTCCGTCTTCTTCGCTCGACAATTCCGAATCGAGCGGTCTTTCTGAGCCGCGACCGTTGTCTGGCAAATTAGGCCACGTTGAAATCTCGGACGAAGACGTGGAAGCATTTTTGAAAGCAAATCAAAAAGACATTCCGTTGTCGGAAGTCTTAGAGATGAAAAAATCTTCTAAAGAATCGGAAAAGAGTTCCGCTTCTTCGTCTGAACAAGAAGTCGATGAGATAAACGACGACGAGTTGAACCAGGAAATCGAAAGATTGAAGTCCAAGGCGAAGAAGTACGTCACGTCTTCGAAATCGTTCGATCCGTCGTACGAGCCGAGGTACGAAATGCCGAGCAAATATAAACAAAAACAAGGAACGTCAAACAGTTTCAGCTCCTACGCGTCTTCTTTGAACGGCGATGGTGCCCTTGGTCACTCTGGTGGCACGTCGCATAGCGGCAGCGAGGACGCAGAAACGGTAAAAGACTCGAAATTTGAAGCAGAGAGGATGCTGTTGATGAAACAATTGGCCGATCTCGAGAAGAAAAACAAAGCTTTGGAGAGCAAGACGAAGGCTGATAGTCATTCTTCTGATACTATCGTTGATGATGGAAAAGAAAAAGATGTTTTGAAGGAAGTCTTGGACAAGAAGCGCGCGGCTTCATCCTCCGAATCGTATTCGTCCTCTGAGGCCTTTGAAGACGAAAAGAAGGTCGACTCTGCGTCGCATGCGTCCTCTACCTCTCAAGATGATAAAAAGGTCGACACTAATTCGGAGTTTGAATTGCTCAAATCCATGAAAGCCAAACTCGATGCCGAAGTTCAAACGTTGAAATCTGAAATCTTTGACGTCAAGAACAATCAAGAAGACGAGGAAGACAACTCCATAAACGCAGATGGTCGCAAGTTTTTGGAGGATGATACCATTCGCAATGCTATCGGCAAATGTTTGCAAGAAGCCGCCATCGACGGCAAGTGCACCGACTTTGGTAAAGAGTCCGGATACGGCGAAATGCCAGATTGGGACGTCTCGCACATCACAAACATGGAAAAGCTCTTCTACAAAAAGTGGCACTTCAATGCCGACCTCTCAAACTGGGACACGTCTCACGTCACGAACATGAAGAAAATGTTCTATTACGCGTTTGAGTTTTCTCAAGATATATCTGGTTGGAAAGGCGAAGCTGCAGAGAACGAACAAGACAACATGTTTAACGGTGCCTCGAGATTCCAAGCGAACTTTGTTTGCAAGGACAAAGAAACGGGACCCGTGAAAACATGCATCTCGCTCGACGCAAAAAAAGAACATACCACCAAACAACCGCAAACGTTAGTGTCCGAGGACGAGGAGGAACAAGCTGTTGAAGAAGCGGAAGCAGAGATGCACAAGCATGACTTGAAGAAGATTACCGATGAAACTTTGCACTCGGCCATCTCTAAGTGTTTGAAAGAAGATCCAGTCACTGGAAACTGTGACAAGTTTGGCGCGAGCTCTGGCTACGGCATCATGCCGCACTGGGACACTTCTGAAGTCACAGACATGAAGAAGGCGTTTTACAAGCGTGCAGACTTTGACGGCGACATTTCTCAATGGAACACTGGATCGGTTACTAACATGATGTACATGTTCTTTGGCGCGACAAATTTTAACCATTACATTGGCGCATGGGATGTTTCCAACGTCGCAGACATGTCTTACATGTTCTACAACGCTAAGAACTATAACAGAAACATGGACAAGTGGGACGTCGGGAAAGTCGTTTCCATGCAAAAGATGTTTTTCAACGCGCGGAACTTCGATAAGCCGATCCACTTGAAGTGGCAAGGAACTGCGGCTTCGACCAAGCAATTACACCTGCTCAAAGACGCCAAAGCGTTCCATGCAAAATATTCTTGCGAAGATGACACGGATGGTCCTTTGACTTCGTGTACGGAGGTTGGAGCCTCGGCAGATATTAAGACGCGCTCTTCGAAGAAGGACAAAAAGGAAGAGGCTTCGATCGCGGAAACTAAGAAGTCAGATGTACAAACGAAGGAGTACGACATTCAAGCATTTGGTAAGTCTATGACGGCGAAATTGGAATACGACGAGGAGACTGGCCAAGTAAAGGGTTGGATTATCGACGAAAACGCGGGCAAGGAAGCCATGCTCGGCCAGCGCAAACGAGGCACGTGGAAATTTTTCAAAGCTGCCGACCTTGGCATGGCTGCCCGGGGGACCGAAAACAACTTCAGAAGTTCAATCGTATACCCAGCGGCTGGTGCTCTTGTTGTCTTAGCGACCGTATCTGCCTACCGCAAACAACAACAGCAAAAGTTGTTCGCAGCTGAAACGAAAATCATGGCGAATGATTTGGAGTCGCAAAGCGCTGCGAGTGCTTCCAAGTATGGAACCTTGGCATAAAAGAAACTTTAACGAAGTCAAACAACGACATAACGACCATTATCTTTGTAATTCTTTATTTTAATTAACAATGGTATTAAATGAATACGTATACTCAAATATGCGCCCATAACTCACTCTTTTCTCGCCGCGTTTTAATAGTACGCTTTCACTGTTAATTACACACACACACACACACACACACACACACACACACACACACACACACACACACACACACACACGCACACAGATCCCTTTTACATGTCGATGGACTCGGTGACGATTTGTTTAATCATCTCCTTCTTCTCTTTCATCGGACACCCAAACTTCTCCTCCAACTCTATGCGAATCTTCTTTATGGAAATCTCCTCCAAGTCTGCGCCTTTTATCATCGAGACGATAGCGTCCCTGATTTCCTGGTCAGTCGGTTGCGGATTGTTCGGATGGGACGGCGCCGCTGCTGGCGTAGGTTCCTCTTTCTCTGGCTCAGCTGCTACTTCTACTACTTCCTCCTCATGTTTCTTCTCTTCTGTTCTCTTCTCTTCTTCCGCCGGCGCTTTTCTCACCTTCTTCTCCGGCATCTTCTCTTCCTCCTCCTCTTCTTCTTCTTCTTCTTCTTCTTCTTCCTCTTCTTCTTCTTCTTCTTCTTCTTCTTCCTCTTCTTCTTCTTCTTCTTCTTCTT
>VIAT01000007.1:0-51322 GCA_009618095.1 Bathycoccus sp. SAG2 | reverse complement strand
ACTAAAACAAAATAATAATAATAATATTACGTAGTAGGTTGGTGTTGGTGTTGGTGCTGGTGCAAAAGTAGTGGTATTCGTATTCGTATCATTGCGCTTCTTCTTCTTCTTCTTCTTCTTCTTCTTCTTCTTCAAAGTCGTTTTATTTTTTCTAGTATTATTTTTGGTCGACACAACACATTTTACTCCTCCACAACTCTACTCTTTTCTTCTCTCTCTCGATTCTCTCGATTGGTGATTATGATGGGGTCGCCAACAAACAACAACAACAACAACAACAACAACCGTCGTCGTCGTCGTCGTCGTCGTTCTCGTCGTAAAAGCGTCCTTCTCTCCCTCGGGTTGGTGGTCGCGTCGATGTCGTTCGTGCTTCGAGAGGCGTCCGCGTGGTCTTTTTTCGGCGGAAAAGCGAGGGACGAAGTAAAGGGAGGAGATATTCCGCGGACGGTTGGTGAATCGTCGGACAGAATCGAAACGCAATTCGATCGATTTCCCGACGACGACGAGAAGACAACGACGACAGAAGGAAGAGGAGAAGAAGAAGAAGAAGAAGAAGAAGAAGAGAACGAAGAGACGACGCGAGAGCGGAAAAAACGGGAACGACGAGAAAAGAAACGTGCAAAAAAACTCGAACGCGAACGACAGCGTCGAGAAGAGGAAGAAGAAAAGAAAAGAGAGGAGCAAAAAGCACGCGAAGGCGAGTCACCCGCCGGGTCGCTCCACGAAGCGATCGACGACGACGACTTCGACGAGCTCGAAGATCTGCTAAAGTGGAAACCAAACTTGAAAGAACCGTGTAAAAAGATTGGACAGACGAAAGATTTTACTCCAATAATGAAAGCGGCACATTTAGGACGCGCGAAGATGATCGATTTGTTACTCGATTACGGCGCGAATCCGAACGAAGTCGATTCGATCGGGTACTCGGTTTTGATGAGATCAGTCATGTCGAAAGATTTAGAGAGCGTGAAGGTTTTGGTGGAAGCTGGAGCGATCGTGACATACGTACAAAAGACGGCGATGATGGATTTAGGGTTAAGTGCGATGAAGTTAGCACAGATGACCGGGAGAGAGGACATGGTAAACGTGTTGAAAGAAGCCGGCGCGAACCCGAACCAAGATTTATTCGAGAAGAGAGAGAGGAGGAACGAAGAATTGATGAAGGAGATGGAACGAGAAGCGCAAGAGAATGGAATAGAATTCGATGGGAAAGTCACGGCGGATAAACTGAACGTCAAAAGAGGTGACGATGACATCGACATTATGATTCAACACGATGGTAAAAACGAAACGGTCAAAGGGAGCAAAAACGCGCGGAAGTGGAGAGAAGAGAAGATGAAGGAGGAGAGAGAGAAGAAGAAGATGGATAGAGTGAAAGAAGCCATGTTTGGGAAAGAAGAAGAAGAAGAAGAAGAAGAAGAAGAAGTGGAAGATATGTCAGAGAACACGTTCCCAAAAGAAGAACTTTAGAAAAGAAGAGGTTTAGAAAGAGAGAGACAGAGAGCTCGCATCCCACCTCACTTACGAGTAGCGATATTCATGAGTAAGTAATTATCGATGACTCTATACTATGTGCGAAGCTACCACACCTGCGTTAAAACGTGGACTACATCTAAAAAATCTACAATTATTGCTACCCATTACCTATAACTCTCTCGCTCTCTCCCTGTTCATTCAACATCTTCGCTACAAACTCCACCGCCTCGTTCACAATCGTCCTCAGCTCCTCCATTCCCACATCTTTCTTTATCCCTAAAGTCACAAACAAAGGCGGTAAGACCATCCCTTGAGGCATGCACTTTTCTCTCAGCAAATCACTAATCCTTACGCAAACGGTTTCCGATAATCCAGAGTCGTCTCGGTGTCCTAACACGCACTTTGCGCTCAATTGATTTGACGAAAGTAAACCGTCTTCGAGAGTTTCCCCGACGGTAAACATGCTTCCAAATGATTTTAACTGGGTGATTATTAAGAGGATTCGGTCGGAGAAGAGAGTGCAAACGAACGTGGTTGGGGTGAAGTTGATTGATATTGTTGATATGGAGGATTTTAAGGTGGGTGTGGAAGACATGGTGTACGTTGCGCGAGTCAGTTTGTGAAGTTAAAACTTTGGGACTACATGAGCTGAGTTATAAAATGAAATAATAGAAAGCGGCGCCGAACGCAAAGGCAATGAACGACGCGGAAACGACGTTCACACCATTATTGCTGAGAATTTCCAAACCAGAAATTTTCGCCACCGTCGGTCCAGGTTTGCTGACGACTTTTTTACGCTCGCTGCAGTAGCCGCTGTATTGAATTGTGGCGCCAAGGACGGAGTCGACGAAGGAACCGAACAAGCCGCCGACAGCGCCAATCCCAAGCGCAAGGAAAATTTCTATTTGCGTGCCAAAGGTGATGAACGCACCTAAGGCCCAACCAGACGCCGCCACAAGACCTCCCAAGATGCTGGCAAAGACGCCGAGTATGGAAACACCGCCGTTAGTCCCTGGTTCGACTTCTTTACGACAGAAGGTGGTGATCAATCTCGGTTTCGATTTCGAGAGTACGCCTAACTCGGAGGCGAACGTATCGCCGCCACAACAGGAGAAATAGCTCAAGAAGGCTACCGCGAACGCTGATGCTACCTTTGTCGCACTATCACTACTGCTATTACCAATGCTAATGATCGCCTCGGCGAATTCTCCTCCAACGTTATCTACGATGAAACTCAAACCGCCTAGAGAATACAAACTCGCAGCCGCCAATAACGTCGGCACCAACCCGTTTGCCATCACTTGAACGAAATCTCGCAGACCCCCACCCTCCTTGAAATGTTCGTCCACCCGCCTCTTCACAACACCTTGCACTTTCGTCACCGCGGACCCACTGAAGAAGAAAAACGCTAACGTCAAACCGAATCGAACGCCGGAAAAGATGGTCACGACGCCGACGAGCGACGCAAATATGGCGCCAGAGAAGTCCAACGATTTCTTTTTATACCCGATAAACGCCAGCAGAACACCTAAAAATGTACTCACGGACATTCGCTTGAGCATGATAGGGAGTACTGTTGAAGAAGGATCGTGCGCGAACCGCATGAACCATCCCGCTAAAGTAAGCACCGAGAGAAGTTTCAAAACGCTCTTCAATCGGACGCTGTTTGTCACTAAATTTAGTTTTTTCTCCGAAGCAGACTGACTGTCCAGAGAAAACGAGAACGCATCTGTTTCTCCTCCCTCATTAGCGGCGGCGGTTCGGATTCCATCGCATCGTCGATGCCAATTTTTATCGGTGCTTTTCACAACTCCCCGTGATGATGATTTCAGTTGACTCAGCGCTTCTCTTCGCGAGAAAGACGAAAAAAGACGTGTGGAAGAACCGATCGTCGTCGTTGTCGTCGTCGTCACCGTCGACGACGACGACGACTCACAGCGATGTCGAGGGTGAGACACGTGTCTCGCGAGCGGGAGCATTGATGACGATGATGATGATGATGCAAACATGTGTGCTATTGGCTCGCACAACAACAAAATTATGACGGGAAATTAATTTGGATAACGAAGAAGCAGCTTTCGTACGCGTGGTGTGAAAATGTGTTGAACAAGCAGCAGACCGTACATGCAGGAAGTATTACAAAAGGACGAAATCTACAGTCGTTCTTCTTTTTTATCTCTCTCTCTCTCTGCTAGATATTGTTAACACTTGCGATCAATAATAATAAAGAAAATTTAAAGCACCGGAGTACGGTCGACGGCGTTCAAGGTGACAAAGTTGTAGCCGAACGGATCGGCGACGTGCTTACCCCAGTTCGCCGCTGGTCCTTCGTCAGTCGCCAAACCTTGGATGAAGACACCCAACATGGCAATCATCGCCAATCGGCCGTTCTTAATCTCCTTAACCTTCAAGATTTCCAAATCTTGCGGGTTGGCCGCGACATTGTAAAAGTCCAACGGTCCGCCCGGGTTGATCGGGTCCAACTTGGCGAAGTCCTTGGAGCGGAAGTTGCCCTTGAATGGGACAAAGCCATCCGGCGCGGAGGCCGGGTTAGTGCGGAACTGTTCCGCACCACCCACCAAGACAACCTGGGCAGCGGCGGCGACGCCCAACCACAAGACAGCCGGGCCAACTCTGCCAGTTTCGCCGTCCAAAAACACCTTACCGGTTTCTCTCCAGTCGCCGCCGGCAACATTGAGCGCTTCCGGAATGACGACACCCGGGACGGCCAACATAGCCCATCTGGCGTGGATGACTTCCGCGACACGGTATTGCGAGATGGCACCATCCGCGCCCAAACCGAGCGGGTCGAAACCGTAATCGCCGGCCAACTTTCCGTCGAGGTAGGACGGGATGTCCTTGGTCGTCAAGAGACCGGACGGGAGGTATAACTTACGGTTCGGGCCTGTTCAAAAGCAAAAGAAGCAGACAAAGAAGAAACAACACCAGCGTCAATATTTTTGCGGTGGGGTAGAAATCGAAAGAAGCCGACGTCGTGTCTCTCGAAAAGAGTTGGTTGGTGTTTTTTCCCCCCTTTTTTTCTTTTTTTTCCCTTTTTCTTTGTCCCTCCTACGAAAAGGTCTCTTGTTGGGATTTGGAAATCTAAAAAAGCCAAGACGGAACGTCGCCCAAAAAATCAAATAATCAAAAATCGAGTTCTTTAAGGGTGTGTGTGTATCTCTCGCCCGCGAGTGCGCGCGTTCGACGCGCACTTTCCTCGTCGTCGTCGTCAAAGTCGTCCGATCAAAAACGATCGTCTCGCGTCGTTCGAGTTTTTTGCGTTTTTATCGTCGTCGTCGAAGAAGAAGGAAAGATGATGATGATGATGATGATGATGTCTCTCTCTCTCAAAAGGAAGATCGAGATCGAGCGACTTCGGGGACGAGTCTCTTCTACGAAAAACAAGGCTTTTGCACGTACCGTACCACTTTGCCAACTCCGCGGACAAGGCCGCTTTGTTCGGCGCGGGGGCTTTCTTGACCGTCTTCTTGACCGTCACCGACTTCTTCACCGGGGCCGTCTTCTTGACCGCCTTCGGCTTCTTCGCCGGCGTCGGCTTCTTCGCCGGGGCCGTCTTCTTGGTGACCTGCAAACAAAAACAAAGACATCATCAGCATCATCGCGAGATAAAAAGACAACAAAATATATTTAATAATAAAAAAACGCACGTTTCTCTTGACCGTTCTGGCCGGAGCCGGAGCGGATTTCTTCATGATAGCGTTGACGGTGACAGCCATTGTTGTTGTGGTGTTGCGTGCGTTAAATGTGAAGACTTTCTTCTCGGAGACAAAGCGCGTGAAGAAAAAAGAGAGAAAGGGAGAGAGACCCAAAACAAGAGGTCGATTCAAAACGACACTCTCTTCTATCTTTTTTTTCGTCGGCTTTTGGGTGTCAAAAAGATACGAAAAAATTGCATCGAGAGATTTTCTTCTTCTTCTTCTTCTTCTTCTTCTCATTTTTTTTTTCCATCGAGAGCGAAGAAAAAAATGCACCGACAAAAGTCAAAAAAAATGCCAAAAGAAAAGCGGCGGGGGCTGTCAAAAAAGAAAAAAAGAAAAAGGGAAAGGAGAGGACCCCAACTTTTTGACCACCACCGACCACCCCCTTCTTCATTCTTGAAAAAAAAGCGTCGCGACAAAAACCGGACTGCCGAAAAAAAAAAACTGTGACAAAAGAGAAGAAGAAGAAGAAGAAGAAGAAGAAGAAGGTCTTTGTATCTCAAATGCTAAAGTACGCGTGTAAAATTTTAATCCAAGATGGCTAAAACGTCGGACTCGTGCAAGACGACGTACTTATTCCCCTCCCCGTCTTGCATCTGATCCCCGGCGTATTTGAAATACACAACATCCTGGCCAACTTTCACGTTCATCGGCTTGACCGCTTTCTTCTCCTCGTCCCAGGCGCCCGGGCCGACTTTAGAGACCGTGCCTTGCACCGGTTTCTCTTGGCTTCCACTGGTCAATAAAATCCCACCTTTAGTTTGCATTTCCGCGTCTTGCAACTTCAAAATCAAACGGTCTCCTAAGGGTTCCAAGTCCGGAATGTCGTCTACGCTCGCGTTGGATCTCGGAAACGTGCCTATCAAGTCGAGTTCGCGAATCATGGTAAATTCCTCCTTGTTGAGGATCAAATCGTCCGCCCCGATGCCAAATTTGTTGTATAAGACGGTTTGGCCCGGTTTGACGCCGTGGACGTCGTTTGCGATCGCTTCGACGTCACCTAATTACATACGACAACGAGAAAAAAAAATGTCAGTCGCGAGCGAAATAGAAGCAAGCTTCCAAGAAAGACGATAAGAAGAAACCGAAGAAAAATCGTCCAATCCAATTCGCGACGGAAACACATCATCGCATCCCAACGTGCACCTCCGAAGAGCAAAACCACGCGCTAAAGATATCACGCACCACTCGTTGGTTTCTGCTGACTCCCTTCGGTCAACAAAACGCCTCCTTTCGTTTCTCTTTCCGTCTCCGCGATTTTAATCAACACTCGTCCACCCATCGGCGTCGCTTTCGTGTATTTCGCCGGCACTTCGAACGGTGCTCCAGCCATCGCGCGGATGGTATCGCCGCGTCGCGTCGGTTTCAGTTTCGACGTCCGCGTCGTCGTCGTCGTCGTCGTCGTCGTCGCGGGGGTAAACGCTGCCGCCAAGGTTGTTGTTGTCGTCGTCATCTTCTCACCGAAAGAGAGAAAGCCTTACTCCTAATAATAATGTGTGGGGTGTGCACGAAGTGAATATAAAAGTGTGGATAAAAATGAGACGCCTTTGACGGCGCAAAAGCGAAGAAAGAAAGAAACACGTATTTGTCAAAATGTAAAACCTATTTTTCTCTCTCCTCTGTGTCATAGGGTTTAGAGTATCGTTTTTTGTTTTTTTTGGGTGGGTGGAGAGGAGAGTAGTATTGTTCTTCAGTATGGTACCATACCGGTACGTCGGGTAGACTTAAAATTACACTTTTCATCAAAGTGTTTGGTCGTGTTGAGACGACACAAAAAATCCATATAAAATGTTCGCGTCGAAAAAATCCTACCGGGAGAAGAAAGACGAGCTCGCGCGCGTGCGCGTGCAACTGCACGCCTTGGCGCTGGAAAACGAAAAGCTGGAACAACTCGTTCGAGACTCGGAAAACGCGTCCGTTCTTTCGACGCACGACGACGACGACGACTCGAATGATCAACGTCGTCGGTTTAGTCTGGAATCTCCCGAAGATTTACAGTCCGCGTTATCGGGGATGAAAAGAATGCTCGAAGCGGCGGAAGAAAAAGCGCGGCGAGAAGAAAGCATGCGAAAAGATATCGAGATGCAGTTTCAGACGAAAAAACACGAATATTTACAATCCGCGGTATCTGGCATGCAATCGATGTTGACCGAAACGGAAATGCAGTTGCAAGAGACGCTCAAGAAGCTGGAGGAAATGGAAACGAAACGACAAGAAGCCGAGACAATGTTCGCGAAAGAAATTAAAGACTACGAGACGAGAATCGCATATCTCGAGAGTTTTGTGAAACCGTGCGAGATGAAGATTGAGGTGAAGTTAACGGAGGCGGAGAGGGACGCGTTGAACGAAGTGAACGGCCCGCGAGACGGCAAGGTGTCGGGGAAACCGGCGGTGAAGAGCCGAGGGTGCGGATTCTTTTAAGAACAAGAAGAAGAAGAAGAAGAAGAAGAAGAAGAAGGAGAAGACGCGTTGAAGTTTGGAAATGTGTTGACGAAATGCGTGTGTATTTTAGTACGAGTAGTGTATGATTTGTAATGATAGTTATTATCCTCCCTTACGGCCCTGAAAGTCGACTCAACGTCAAAAAGTCCAACACTAAAAGAAAAAGGAAGATTTTGATGTCGCTTGAAAAAAAAAAGGATCGCGTCTTCTTTCGCTGGCGCGTTTGGGTGGATCTTCGCGCGTTCCGTCTTGTCACCAAGAATCTGAGGGCGACACTCTTTCGAGGGCACATCGAGGAGAACCACGTTTTGCGTTTTTTGTCTCTCGATGAGAAAAGCGCTCTGAGTACACGCAAAGCGCGCGAAAGACTTCTTTTGAACGAAAATTACAACACCACCACATACTACAACAATGATGGGGAAAGACGCTCTCGAAAGACCGGGCGCGCACACGACGACGACGACGACGACGACGACGACGACGACGACGACGACGACGACGAGAAGAAGAAGAAGAGGAAGAGAAAAAAAGAGGAGAGTTACCCTGTCGACGATGACAACTTTTATGTGTGTGGTCTCGTCGTGCGTGCTACTGAACGTACGCTTCGCCTGGGCGAGAATTTTCCGCGGCGAGACTTTGTCCTCGGGCCCGGGGGCGCTTGGAGACGGGGAAGACGTCCAAGCCTCCTCTTCTCTCCTCGGAACGACGACGACGACGACGACGACGACGACGACGACGCGACACTTGCTGTATCACGAAGAGGGTATCGTAACGCCCAAAAGGGAAAGACGGAAGTCGGCTCCGGCCTTACTCAGGCGTAGCGGAAGCGCTGCCTTTTTGGGAAAAGCAAAGGCGGCAGAGGCGAGAACGGAGCTTATGACGAAAGACCCGGACGCGTCCAAAGAGGCTCGTAAAAAAGAGGTACCGAAAAGACGCAACACGATCAGCGGTCCCGTGGAGCGCAAGGAAGAGAAGACGAGACGGAAAAGACGCAACGCGATCACAAATAAGGACAAGGAGGTGATCGAGAAACTTCGTAAGGAGCTCGAAAAGGAGAAATACGAAGCACCAGACGGATGCTGTGGTAAGTGAGATACACCTCCTACTCGCGCATGTAAATCTGCATACTTTCTGCACACTTTAGGCGTTGTATATTTATATACGTGGTCATACATGGCCATCTTTAATCAAAAGAAATTGTCTACTCTCTCTCTCTCTCTCTCTCGTGCGCGCGCGCATTTCTTCGTATTATGAAATAGTAATGTATAAAGTCCTGGTATGGTACCACGTACCAGGTAGGTACCAAAACCCCGGTACCAATGGTACCACGTACCTTAATAGTAACATGTAATTTACAGAATGACATTCTCGTAGCCTTTTTCGGCCACGAGATTGTCTAAATATCGCAACAAATCGTTGCGTCTGGATAAAAGTCTGCGGCATTCAGACGTCGTCAAAATACCGTCAAACTCTTTCGCAATCGCTCGAGCGTCCAGTAATCGCAGTCGAAAGTACGTCTTTGCGGAAACGCACATCGTTGGCCCGGATTGAAACGCGTTCTCGTGCGTCATGTCGACCCAGGCGCCATCTCTAAATGCCGCCGCGTGGTCAATCAAAATCGGATAATGGTTCGGTTGCATGTCTTCTACGTTGTTGTTGCTGTTGTTGCTGTTGTTGTTGTGTTGTCGATTGCCGTTGTCGTCGCTGATTTCGTTTCTAAACAGCTCTGGAACTGGTTTCGCATCTACCCAGTGTTCGGCAAAAAGAAAATGGCCGTGATGTCGATCGGAGTTTCCGAGCAAGACGTCCATGACTCTCGTGTCCGACAAGACTTGCTTCTGCGAAGTCTTCCAGCGTTCCGGATGGACCTCTTTCAATGTTTGCGAATCTTGCGCCCAATAGATAAACGCGCCTTCGTCAAACTTTTTGTAATCGCACTGAATCGGATTGTTGCCCATCTGCGTATCTTTTTTTGAACACGCTGGTCCTTTTCGATTCATTCTGTATGCCGTCGGCGGGACGTAATCCATTCCTAAAACGCGATTAAGTTTGTACGCAACCAGTTCCATCAAAACTTGGTGCCACCCGTCGCCATCGCCGGCAATTTTCGGTTTAAACATGCAATCAATTTCTTTACCAGTGTCTCGGCATCGCAAGCGCAACTTATACGTTGGGTGTCCAAACGAATTCAATTTTGCGAGCGAGACGCAGTTGACAATGTCGCCATGCTGCAAAATGTTGGTAATACCTGCATGAATGTTCTCTCTTTCTCTGGCTAACTCGCTCGCCTCTTTAGTCGTTTCGTCCACGGCTTCATTTCTGCACTTGTCGAAAAACTGCTTGGCTTCTTCCTCCAACGCTTTCGCACCGATGGCGATTAAGCCTCTCTTTGAAACTGATTCATAAATGGAAGGATCGGAATCTACCGCTTGAAACGCTTTCGTTTTAATCCACAACTCGAACGACCCGTCGTCGTTCTCTTTGACTAACTTTTTTGAGCACGAGATAACCCCGGGGTGTTCTACGAAACACTGCGGCGTGGCATCTGGAATGGAGTCTCCGAAAAAGGATTGTTCCGAGACGTACCCTTGTTCGCCGTCCCCGCTTGCGAGGTGTTGTTCGGCAGAAGATGCAGCCATCGCTTCCTCGATTACCGTGACTGCCGCGGGTGAATCAAAAGCCGCGTATCCCAAGTTTCGTTGGTGAGTTTCTAAAATCTTGTCGCGGTTAGCTTCCTCGTCATTCGATTCTTCCTCTTCCTCAAAAACGTGATTATATATGTCATCGCACTCTGGCCCATCCAGCAAATCAGACGTTCGATAACACGATATCTTCACCTCATCCCCTGGTTCCAGCTTTCGAAACTGTTCCATCGCCGCGCTCTTATCGTGCACGATGACGTTGCCCGTAACGACCCCTTCGTCCGTCGCCTCTTCAAACTTTTCGCTCAGGATAACTTTAAACCTCCCGAACACTTTAAACGTTTGTCCGACGTCTCGATCAAAATCTGAAGGGAACTGGAACGTCACTCGACATTGGCCTTCCATTTTCATGATCATTTGTACCGTGGCGAATTGATTTTGGGCGCGCGCGTGTTTCCTTTGTTTCTCCTCCATGCTTTCCAAATTTAAGGTTTCACTCTTCGGCATGTTTTGCCCTCTTTTATGTCCTCTGGATCGCATCTGCAATCTCGCTCTGCCGCCACCGGTGGTGGTGGTGTTGTTGTTGTCGTACGCATTCTCCTCTGAGCTGGCGTGCATCCCCGACGACGGGTCCGCGATTGCTTGGTTCGTTATCGTTACGTGTTTCGTCGCCGTCTTCCTTCGACTCTTTGCGAAGACGACCAAGGATGATGATGATTCATTGCCCCCCCCGATTTTGATCGAGAGAGAATTATTTTTCGTCAACTGTAACGCGCGATTTTTCCGCGATTTCGTGTCGCGACAGCGTCGTCCAACGAGGGAGGAGAACACACCTCCCCCACCGAGAAAAGATGATGATGATGACGTCATCATCATTTGTGTCGTCGTCGTCGTCGAGGTCGTGTACTGTTGTCGTATCGACTCAAAGCGCAGAGCGTTCGCGTGTCTTCACTCACTAAATAGACTACGTAATAAAAGGGAAAAGTTGGGTGGTGCGGGGTAAAAGTGAAGACATAAAGGGCTACCTACGAGGGCACTTTTTCCCCTTGTTTTTCTCTTTTTTTTCTCTTCTTCTTCTTCTTCGACATTTTTTTTTCTTTTTCTTTCTCAAAGGCTTTTCCTTCAAAGCGAGAAAGAAAATTTTTTGAGATATTTTCAAAGACCCTAAACTCTCGTTTTGTGAGAGCTTGTTGGGAAAAAAGTTTTGAAAAAAGAAGACATTTTTTTGTGTGTGTGTGTCTTCTTCTTCGAAACGATTTTTATTGACTTTCGTCGTACATTTTTTTTTGACACAAGAAGAAGAAGAAGAAGAAGAAGAGCACCTCTTTTTTTTTTTTGAAAAGTTGGTGGCGACCCACAGAAAATCTTTTGTAGAAACGACGACGACAAGAAGAAGAAGAAGAAGAAGGGCGGTTTTTGAAAAACGATGGTGGAGGAAAAGCTCGAATACTCCGCCGTCGATGTGATCACGAACGGGCCGAGAGTTCGGGGGTCGTGCGTGATGGATTCGTCTGGGGTCACGTGGACGTCGAGCGAAGAATCGCAACAAAATCCTCGGAAAGAAAACGACGACGACGACGACGACGACGATGGAGATCGATCTTCCACGAGCAAGATATTCGCGGCGGCTGGAGACATCAAGGAGATAAACTACTCGCAGGTTCCCGGCGGCGTTCAGGTTCTTTTGAGAGTCAAGCCGGAAAAAGGGTCGGCGAAAACGATATGTTTACAAGGGTTTAGAGGTGCGGACGTGAAACCTTTGAAAGAGTTTGTCTCGTCGCAGTTTGAAAATGTTCGCGTGAGACAGAGAGAATGTCAACCGAACGGCAGAAACTGGGGCGACGTCGTCGTCTCCTCGAGCAATTTTAAATTCGAAGTGAACGATAAGTGTTCGTTCGAAGTGAACGCGAGCGCGATAGCCGGAGTGAATCCCATCGGTAAGAACGATTTGATCGTCGAGATGCAACAAGGGAAAGAGAGCGAAAAACAAAGTAAAGACGCTTTAGTCGAGATGGCGTTTCATGTTCCCTTAACCGCGGAGACTTGGGCTGGAGAAGACGTGGACGATGCGGACGATTTGGCGGTGCAACGATTGGCGATGGCGATTGATGCGATTGCGGCGACTGGTCCGGCGTTGGGCGAACCGGTGTGCGCGTTTGAGGACGCCAACTTGGTCGTGCCGAGAGGGAAGGTTATGTTTGCGTTGCATCCGAACTTTGTCAGAGTGACTGGTTCTGCAGCAGATTTTAAGATTAATTACACGAGCGTGGTGAGAGTATATGCGTTGCCGAAACCAAACGCAAATCAAACGCACGTGGTTGTAGCTTTAGATCCGCCGATTAGGAAAGGGCAAACGTTTTATTCGTTCATCGTGACTGTGTTTAACGACGACGATATCATCACCGTCGCTCCAAGGAAACCGAATAAGGATACGGACGATATTGAAATCACTGGAGAGATGGAAGAGAGGTTTAAGAATGTGGAGGAAGAGTACACCGGGGCGGCTGGTGAGGTCTTTGCGAGAGTTTTGAAAGCTGTCGCGGGCGTGAAATTGACGAGACAAGGGACGTTTGTATCCCCAGCCGGTGGGTCGGCTATTCGAGTCTCTCACAAAGCCGACGTTGGTTTGTTGTATTTACTCGAGAGAGGATTCTTTTACTTGCCAAAACCACCGATTTTGGTTCGATACGAGGACGTTTCCGAGTGCGAATTTGAACGCCACGGCGCCGGCGCCGGCGCGAGTAGGACGTTCGATTTGTCGTTGACGACGAAGAAAGGCATGAGTTACCAGTTCCATGGCATCTCGCGAACAGAGTTTCAGAATTTGGTCAACTTTTTAACCGCGAAAGGATTGCCCATGGGTGAAGTCGACGCCAACGCCTTGGCGGATCGCTTGATTGACGAAGATGACATGGCCGGCATAGACGACGGTGGCCCCGCCCTCGAAAGAGGTTCGGACGAAGACGAAGACTCCGAGGAAGACGAAGATTTTAAAGGCGCCTCGGACTCGGACGGTGGTGAACCAACCGATTCGAGTTCCTCGGAAGACGACTCGGACTCGTCGGATTCAGAGGATGGTGGTAAAAAGAAAAAACCGGCAAAGAAGAAAGCGAAAACAAACTCGGGCTCTCCAGCCGCGAAGAAAAAAGAGAAAGATCCAAACGCGCCGAAACGGCCGTTGTCGACGTACATGATTTTTTCCGCGGAAATGCGAGCGAAAGTAAAAGAAGAAAATCCAGACTTTTCGATCACGGACGTCGCCAAAGAACTCGGCGTGCGATGGAAATCCATCGCGGACGACGAAAAAGTCAAATACGAGGAGCTCGCCAAAAAGGACAAAGAGCGCTACGAAAAAGAGATGGAAGAATATAAGAAAACCGGCGCGGTTAAGAAAAACGAGGACGAGGAGATGCCGGATGCGGTGCAGCCGAAGGAAGAGGAGGCGGGGGACTTTGCCGAAGTCGATTGATTCAGCAAAACGACGCGTCGTCGTCAAAACGTAGTAGTTTCGTTGTGACCGAATATTTTACTAGAAAGAAGAAAGACCCACATACTCATACGTACGTAATATGTATTCGTTCTTAGACATTTTCTCGCCAAGAGTAAAAAAATGACTCTTCCATCTTCTTCCAAGAAAAAAGTCCTCAAAAGTATTGACTCAAAACACCGCCCCCAACAACACACAAGGAGACGAGAGAGACTCTATGATCGCGATCGGCCGCGTTGCGATTTCCTCGACATCGAATCGACGATTGGCGTCTCCGACGACGCGTCGCGAAAGGTAGTCTCGTTTTTGCCGCGAAAAAATACGACGACGACGTCGGTCGCTTTTTGTCGTCGTCGTCGTCGTTCTGCGCGCGAAGCAACGATTTTTGTGCATTTGTCCAACGGAATTTTTGTCGTTGCGGTCGCTTTTTTTGTGTGTGTTCTCGAGAATGCGTTTTGGACTCACGAGGTCTTCTCCCTCTCTCTCTCACCTTCTTTCTCTCTCTAGACGACGACGAACTTTTGCGGTAACGAACCCTTCGGCGGTGAGTGCTCGCGTTCTTAGCTCCACGACGCGCAACGATGGCATCGACACGCCGCGATCGAAAGGAGGAAAAAGTACAATCACAAAAAGAATTGTGTTGATGATGAGACCAAAGGCTGCCTCGATGCCTCCTCCTGCCCCTTTAGAAGACGCCGCGCCGCCACCACCTCCAGGGAATAAACCACCCACCGGTAATTGGGGGAGCGGCGGAGGTGACGGAGGCGGTGACTACGGTAATGGTGGGAACAATAACGACGATAACTTTTCTGGTTCTCTGTTTGTGCCCTTCGCCTCGCTGGGCGTCGCGGCTATAGTAGCTTCTTTTCTCGCAAAGTTCGTTCGAAGCGAAAGCGAGAAAAAAGTGAAGGAGGAGGAAGAAAGGGTGAGACGGAACGCGAATTTGCCGACGAGTGCGATGAGGCCGCCGGGTGGGAAGAATGTCGTGTACGTTGGGCAAAAGCAAGACGAGGAGAGAAGACGAGTGACGGAGAATGTGATGAGAAGAGAGAGGGAAGAAGAATTGAAGAGGAGGAAAGCGGCGATGGACGCCCCGGCGGAGAAGGCGGAGAAATCGACGACGACAACGACGTCGACGACGAAGGGTAGCGTCAGAACAGAGACGACTAATAATAGTAGTAAAGTGAGTAGTAATAGTAATAGCACGAAAGCGCCGAAGCAATCGGCGGAAGAATTGATGGCGGAAGCGATGCGACACTACGTAGATTTGGAAACCGAAAAGAAGAAGGGACGAGAAGAGCTCGAGGAACAGCTCGCGGAGAAGCAACAACAACAACAACAAATATCGCCACCACGAAAGCCTGCACCACCACCACCACAACAACAACAACAAAAACAACAACAACAAAACGAGACGTTTGATATCCCTGCGCCGATGCGAGGCCAATCACACGAGAGCAACAGCACAAACACAAGAAATCCACGCTTAATGCGCGCATTATCGCTTGCGGCCGACGCGCGTGCGGCAGCGGACCAAGCAACAGAGGCTGCAGAAGCTGCGGCGTACGCCGCCGCGGAACTCCAAGCAACACTCGTCGATCGAGACGGTCCTCCATTGAACCGCGAAAATTTTCGAAGGGAGTTTCGACAGCGATTGGCGGCACAGTACGACGATGACGATGAGAAGCACCAGCAACGCTACAGAAGCGGTCGGTATGGCAGTAGCAATGACAATGGTTCAAACGCCTACGGTGATGGTCCATCATCTTCTATTGGTATGCCGAATGGACGCCGATCCATGCACAAGCAACATCGACAGCGACACAAGCAACAACAAAGACAAAACCAAACCAGATCGCAAAAACTCCTCGAATCCACAGAAATGTGGTTCAGAAATACCTTCGTCCCAACTGCGAAAGTTGCAACCGTTAAAACCGTCGATTTTGCTCGTGAAAATTACCCGCACGTGAAAGAAGCGACGTTGAGGGGGGTCTCCGCTGCTAAGCAAGAAGCTGTCAAAGTACGCTCGACTGAAAAGTTTAAGAAGTTCGAGTCTTTTCTCAAAGAGAAAACTAAAGATATCACGCAAGAGTTTGGAAAAATTGCTAAGAAAACTGAGGAAATGATTGAAGAACCGACGGTAATCGTGGACGAGTTGCAGAAGGGTGCGAAAGATATGGCTCGAGAGAGCGTACATCTGTGGGATAAACACGTCGCGCCGATTGTCGTCAATCCAGAGTTGGTGGAAGATGACAAGATGAAGAACGACATGAAGAACAACAAAAAAGATAGCAAAAAGCAGCAGCACGAACACGAGAAGAAACGACGATGAATCGATAAAAGAGCTTGACGTCATTGTAACATACCACCTAGATAATTTTATAAGAAAATTCTATCAAGGAGAGTGAAAAAACACGCCTAAATTGCTCTTCACATTAATTTATTCTACAGGTCACACGGTGTGCGCACCCATCAAAAGCCATATACATATATATATATATATATATATATATATACTCTTCGTCTATGTGGTGTGTGCCATGTTCTTGTATTCAACCGTTTGCTGTCCATTCATTATCCGTGCAAAAGAAGAAGACGAATATCGAATTATCCAATTTCGTTACAAGAAAAATGCATCAACAAAGAACAACAACAACAACGACGACGACGCGCGCGACTGACTCTCCTTCCTCCTCTTCCTCTCCAAACGATACCAATCATCAACAACAAAAACAACTAGATTTGATCATTTGGGACGTCGACGGCACTCTCGCAAACACCACAACCTTAGCGTTTGAAGCGACGAACGAAGTGCTAAAAAAGCACAACTTTGATGAGATATCTCTAGAACAGTACGAATACGGTAGCCGATACACAACGCCGAAGAGGTTTTCATATCACGCGTGTGGAGATAGTGAAGGACATAAAGAGTTAGGGGAGAAGTTAGGGGCGAGTTTTGACCGGTATTACGTGGAATTAGTGACTCGTGAAACGGCTGGATTGTTTAGCGGTATTCGGAACATCGTGGAGAGAACCAAGAGTGTGAAACACGCGGCGTTATCGAACGCGTGCGGTGAGTACGCGAGGAGAGTCGTCAAGGTGAACAAATTAGATTCGATTTTTGAAATGAGTTTAGGCGCGGATGACGTTTCAAAAGCGAAACCAGAACCGGGTGGAATTCGAGAGCTTTGCCAGAAATTGAACGTAGATGTGTCCAACGCCTGTTACGTCGGCGACGCGCCGAGCGATGGGAGAGCTGCAAAAGCCGCTGGATGCATGTTCTCTATAGGTGTGAATTGGGGTTCTCACGATTTAAGCGATCCAACAAACGAAGAGCATTTCGATATCGTCTGCGAAACGAGAGAGGAGTTGGAACGATTCTTTATGAAGGCTCTGTCTGACAATTAATGAAGTAATGCCTTAATTACGTATAATCTGCTGCTAGTGTCTCTATTACTGTACTAAATCTATTGAAAAACTATGTACCATTACTGTTTACGTGTTAAAAATTACGCTTTCTTATACGCCACATCCTCCACTCCTACGCGATGATTTGCCACTCTCGCTGCAACGAACAAATAATCCGACAACCGATTCAAATATCTCGCGACGCTCTTCTCCACGTCGCCCAACTTTACCATTGGTTGCACTTTCCTCTCGCATCTCCGACATATTGCCCTCGCTTGGTGTAGAAAAGCCGCGAATTTCGTCCCGCCTGGACATAAAAAGTTCGTCAATGGTGGTAACTCTTCCTCGTATCGGTCGATCCAGGATTCGATTAATTCTACGTGAGATTCGTCAAATCGACACCTGACTTTCATTCCATCTTTCGTTTTCTCGCTCGTGATGGGTGTGGCCACTGCCGACCCGACATCTAGAAGCCGACTCTGGATTATCTCTAGGTGCGGCAAAACATCCCCATCAAAGCATCCATCTTTGCCATCTCCTTCGCAACAGTCATCGTAAGCGTGCACTCTCGCGATGCCAACAGAAACGTTCGTCTCGTCGCAATCTCCGAGCGCGTCAAAAACGGCATCCGATTTCGCTCGTCTCTCTAAATTATACAAAGACGAGGTCCCGTCGTCCCCGGTCTTCGTGTACACTTTGAACTTCTCCTCTTGCTCTTCCTCCTCTCGATCCTCCTGTTCTCCATTCATCGTCTTTTTCGTCGTCTTTCTCTCCGGGCGCGCGCACCCTTTCTTTCCAAAAGTTGCTTTCCCAAGTCTTGGGAGAAAAAAGGGTATGAGTTTAGGGTTTTTGATGGAGCAAAAAAAAAGAGCAGCCACACGAAAGTAGATAAAAGGAGAATGTCTGTCACCATACAACGCGCACCGCATTTTGCAAAACACGAGTTCACGTTTTTCTATCCTTTGCGACGCTAAAAAAGACACGCAGGTGCGCAAAGTTCATCGCGACGATCGTTGTGCACGCGTTTCCTTCGCGCTTTTGTGGTTCGGAGGAACGCGTCGAGGAACGCGCCGCGTCTTTCTCGCGCGGAAATTTCCTTGTAGATTTTTCTCTCGATTTTTAAGGTTTTTCTTCGTGTGAAGGAGCGCGGAAAGACTGACCGTGTGATGTTCTTTCTCTCGCCGCAACAGATATGAACGCACTTTCCCAGACCATTTTATCCTCCCGAGTTTCCACCTCCGCGTTTTCTTCCACGATCAAGACGTCGACATCCTCTTCCCGAGGTTCCTTGCAAGTCATGGCTGCTTCGAAGAAAAAAGATGTCCGATTGCAAGTGACGTTGGAGTGCACGGAACAAAGAGAAGCGGGCGTGCAAGGAATAAGCCGATACATCACGCAGAAGAACCGCAGAAACAACTCGCAAAGAATTGAATTGATGAAATACAATCCGTACATGAAGAAGCACACTTTACACAGAGAATTGAAGAAGTAAAGCGAGAGAGTGGGACAGAGTTCCGTATTAGAAGAATGTACCAATCCTTTAGAGTTGAAAATATACATATTTAATCAGATTTGATAGTAACACACGTCACACGTCGAGAATCAATCGCGCGCATGGTTACACGTAATGAGTTAAGTAAAGCTAAATCAATATAATTATATTCGTATTCCAAAAACCTCTAGTAGTATAGTTTGTACACGTTACTCGAAAGAACCTCCTTCTTAAGTTACGCCTCGACAACGCTAATGCCCATGTTGTTCGCCGTCCCTTTCACAACCTCCATCGCGGATTCAATCTTCGTGCAGTTCAAATCCGGTAATTTAATCTTCGCGATCTCTTCCAACTGAGCCACAGTCACGGAGCCAACGTTTTGCTTCTGCGGGTCCGCCGCGCCCTTCTCAATGCCGGCGGCTTTCTTCAACAAAACTGAAGCAGGCGGCGTTTTCAAGATGAACGTGAACGATTTGTCTTCATAAACGGTGATTTCGACTGGAATTATCATACCGGGTTGGTCCGACGTTTTCGCGTTGTATTCTTTGCAAAAAGCCATGATGTTAACGCCCTATTTTGATTGATAAAAGAGGATAAAGTCAGTTTACTTTTTCAGGTTTTTGGTCTTTTCGTCGGCGGAGGGAAAGAGAGAAAAGACAAAATTGCAGAGGTACAATCGTCTCGGAAAACGCACCTGAGCACCTAAAGCCGGACCAATCGGCGGCGCCGGGTTAGCCTTCCCGGCTTCAATGGCCAATTTAATGTACCCTTGTACCTTCGCTGCCATCGTCGTCACTCTTCTTTGTCCTCTTCTACTACTCGTTTGCAATCTCGCGCACGCGACGGATTCACCGCTAAACGATGCGCTCGTGCCTCGGCTAAACGCGCGCGAGGACACGGACGCGTGCGTCGCGCATTTCGCGGGGGTCGATTTCGTCCCTCGGGTTGGTGCCGTTCGAGGCGACGCGGAGACGAAGGTGGCGGACACGGATGCCATCTTTGCGAGTACAAATTGGCTTTTGTACTCCTAATAAATGAGTGACGTGAGGATAGAAGACACCAGAAAGAAGACGCCCTCTAAAAACAGATGTAAAACCCTAAACACGTTTTGAAACAAAAATTCAAAAAAAAAAGAAAAAATCGGACGAAAAATTTATCAGTTCTCTTCTCTCTTGCGTTGTTACACTCGCCTCCCTCTAAAGTCGCGGCGGTGTTCGCCAAAGGTCGAGCGCACGCGAAAGAGACACAGAGAACACACACAGAGAGAGAGAGAGGAGGAGACGAAGAAGAAGAGCGAAAACAGCATGGCGACGCCGACCCGTCGATCGTCTCGGCAAACGACGACGACGCCATCGTCGTCGAAGAAATCGACTCCAAAATCATCGTCTCGGAAAACAACGACTCCGAAAAAAACAACGTCGTCGAGCGCGGACGACGGCGCGAGGAGGACGACGAGAAGCGCGAGCTCTACTCCGTTGAAGAAGAAAGGGACGAGTCCGGCGTCCACGCCGAAGAAGAAAGCCGCGTCGGGGACTCCCACACCAAAGAAGAAGAAAAAGATTGGGTCGCCTTCACCAACGAAAACGAAGAAGAGTCCCACGCCAAAGAAGAAAAATACGCCGACGCCGACGAAGAAGAGAGGAGGACGAAGTCCAAGCGTCACGCCGAGTAAGAAGAAGAGGACGGGCGAAGAAGAAGAAAAAGAAACGGAAGTTATGGAGACCGAAGTGGCGCTAGAAGAAGAAGAAGAAGAAGAGGAGGATCCTTCCGCGCCTGCGAAAGAGACTAAAGAAGAAGAAGAAGAAGAAGAAGCTTTGGCGCCGACGAACGAGGTCGGAGGTAACGACGAGAGCATATTTTCGCCACCGGCGCCGAGGCGACCGCGGGAGCAGCAGGAACAGCAACAGAATCCTCCGAATACGCAACAAAATCAGCCTTACCCGTCGACAGTTCAACGCACACCGAGGTTTCCCTCGTCGACGCAACAACAACAACAACAACCAGGCACGCAAGGAAGAGATCCGATCAATCCGACGCTCTTCTCGCCGACGCCAGGGCAAACGCCCAGAAATATGGGTTTTGCGAGTCCGTTTGTTAGCGGAAATCTACCAGCGTCTCAGGGTAGACACGATACGGGTTTACATGGCGCTCAACCCCGATTCACGCCCGCCTCGGCGGCGAGACCGGGGGCCTCGATGGATCCAACTAACAATAATAGCGCGGAGTTCGCGTCGCTCAATCCGAGACACGTCATGGGACTCACCGAGGAGGAGATTCGAGAGGCTAAGGAAAGAGCAGAAAGAGATCCAGATCAAAACGAAGAAGAAGAATTGCAAAGAGAGCAGGACAGGCACACGTTTATTTGGGGCACGTCGATTAGCGTCGATGATGTGCAAAACCGTTTTCGCCGTTTCTTGGAGAATTTCATATTGAGGAAGAAAGATCAGCAGCGAAACGAAGGAGACAAAGCTGGCAACGACGGTGAGGAGAACAACGCAGGTGATGGTGAAAACGATGGTGAGATTGGTAGCGCAGAGAGGGGAAACGCAGGCGCGACAAACATTGACAACAATACCGATATGCCTACCGCGGGGAATGATCTCGACGACAGTCAACGCCTTCTTTTCCCGACGCAAACGCAAAGTCAAGACGAAGACGAGGACGATGACCTGCTCGCGGATTCGTTTTACATCAAAGCTATGCGTTTGTGCCACGAGAAAGATAATACAAACTTGGACGTTGATTGCTCGCACTTGGAGAGTTACGACCCCTGGTTGTACGAAAGACTCGTTATGTACCCGCAAGAATTGATTCCGTTGTTTGATGTCGTAGCGAATAAGATTTACGAGGACCAAGTCCTTCCAGACGAGGAGAAAGCAAATTTTCAAATGTTGCCGAGTTTAGAAGTAAGGCCGTTCAACTTGGTCGAGAAGCACGCGATGAGAAATTTAAACCCGTCCGATATCGATAGAATGGTCGCGGTAAAAGGCATGGTGACTCGATGTTCCGCCGTTATCCCAGAATTAAAAGGCGCGTTCTTCAAATGTTTAACTTGCGGCGCGTCTCCGGACATCGTTGTCGTCAACCGTGGTCGCGTTAACGAACCACCTCTGAAATGTTTACAGTGCCGCAATCAAGGCACGATGACGCTCATCCACAACCGATGTTTTTTCGCTAACAAGCAACAGGTGAAAATGCAAGAGACGCCAGACGTGATACCGGAAGGCGCGACGCCAAACACGGTGAACATGTGCGTATTTGATTCTTTAGTGGACGAAGCGAAACCAGGTGATAGAGTTGAAGTAACTGGGGTTTATCGAGCGGTGCCTATTCGAGTGGCGCCAAACCAACGAGCCATTCGATCGATATATAAAACGTATTTGGATATCATCCACATTCGCAAAGACACGAAAGGCAAACTTCGAAACACGGCGAAGAAGGATGATAACGAAGATATGAAAGACGCAGAGTACACGAAGACTGGTAGCGGTAACGTGGACGACGATGTGACGAACATGGACTCTCAACAACACACACAAGACAACGAAACGATAAACACGGAAACTATGGCCTCAAACATTTCGCCTCGCGGCGACGCCGAGCTCGAGTTTTCGCCTGCACGGATTCGAGAAATCGAAGAGCTCTCGAGACAGCCAGACGTGTACGATCGATTAGCGAAATCAGTCGCGCCGTCTATTTGGGAACTCGAAGATATCAAAAAAGGTATTTTGTGTCAACTCTTTGGCGCAACAAACAAGACATTCAAAGGCGCTTCGGCGAACAAAGTGAGAGGCGATATCAACATTTTACTCGTCGGGGATCCCGGCGTGGCGAAATCGCAGCTGTTGACGTACGTACACAGAGTCGCGCCAAGAGGCATGTATACTTCTGGATCTGGTTCCTCTGCGGTTGGTCTGACTGCCTACGTGTCCAGAGATCCAGAAACGAAAGATATGGTGTTGGAATCTGGAGCGTTAGTCTTATCTGACAGAGGCGTGTGTTGCATCGACGAGTTTGATAAAATGGGCGACGGCGCGCGATCCATGTTGCACGAAGTCATGGAGCAACAAACGGTTTCTATCGCCAAAGCAGGGATAATTGCTGTTTTGAACGCTCGGACTTCTGTTTTGGCGTCCGCGAACCCTGTCGGGAGTAGATATAATCCAAACATGAGCATCGTCGATAACTTGCACTTGCCGCCGACGTTGTTGTCGAGATTCGATTTGCTTTACTTAGTTCTCGATCAGCCAAACCCAGAAACCGATCGACGATTGGCGAGACATTTAGTCTCTTTACATTACAAAGATCCACCAAAAAGAGCGAAAGCAACTGTGTCGGCGGAGTTATTGACGGATTACATTTCGTACGCGAAGCAAACGTGTCATCCCGTACTCGGCGATGAAGCCGGCGACGAGCTCGTTCAAGGGTACGTTGAGATGCGACGATTGGGATCATCCGGAGGAAGGAAAGTCGTCACCGCGACGCCTCGTCAGTTGGAATCCTTAATTCGTATTTCTGAGGCTTTGGCGAGAATGAGATTGTCGAAAACCGTAGAAAAACAGGACTCTACGGAGGCGTTGCGTTTGATGCGTGTAGCCATGCAAAGCGCGGCAATCGATCCGAGAACCGGTTTAATCGACATGGATAAAATCTTGACCGGACATTCCGCGGCAGATAGGAAACAACGTTCAGATATCGCCGATGCGGTAGGTGATATTTTACAAGGCATGCCAGGAAGAAAAGCGCGATTGAGTGAAATCGTATTGAAATTGAAAGAACTAAATGCATCCATTGAGATTTCCATGCAAGAAGTCCGAGACTCGGCGTTGCTCCTCGCAGAACAAGACAGAGCCATCGTGAAGGGCGATTTAGTGCAACTAATTTAATTCAGATATATTACTATTAGATTATGTGTGTGTGTGTATGTGTTATATTTCACCCTAAGTTTTAGTAGTGTCCCTTGTTGCTTTACCCCTCTCGCCTATTTTCTTTCGCTTCTTTTGACAGCGCTTTCAAAAACGATTGGGAGATTATCCCATACCGGAGGAGCCGGTGTAGGCACTGGTGGATAATTCCTTACCGTCGCCAGTCATGACGATGATTTCACCTTCGGTGTTCACGTCCATAATGGCACTACAACCTTCGGAGATGTCGCCAGTCAACATCTTCTCCGCGAGGTTGTCTTCCAACAATCTCATGATGGCTCTTCTCAACGGACGAGCACCAAACGCCGGCGAGAAGCCTTCGTCGACAACCTTGTCCTTGAATCTGTCCGTGACGTCCAAAGTGATTTCCTTCTCCTTTAATCTCTTAAACACGTTGTTCAACATAATCATAGCAATTTCGCGGACTTCTTGCTTGTTCAATTGACGGAAGATGATGATTTCATCCAAACGATTAAGAAATTCTGGTCTGAAGTAGTTCTTGAGTTCGTCTTGCACCAAGGTTTTGATTCTTTGGTATGATTGGTCTTCTGCATTGTCGTCCAATTGGAAACCCAAACCGCCACCACCTTTCTCAATTTGAGAGGCACCAACGTTCGAGGTCAAGATAATCAAAGTATTTTTGAAGTCAATGACTCTGCCCTTGGAATCGGTTAATCGGCCGTCTTCCAAAATTTGCAACATCATGTTGAAGACATCTGGGTGCGCTTTTTCAATTTCATCAAACAAGACTAAAGTGTACGGACGTCTTCTGACAGCTTCGGTCAACTGGCCACCTTCGGAGTAACCGACGTAACCTGGCGGCGAACCAATCAATTTGGAAACAGTGTGTCGCTCCATAAATTCAGACATATCCAAACGAACCATCGCATCTTCGCTGCCAAAGTAAAACTGCGACAAGGACTTGGCTAATTCGGATTTACCAACACCAGTCGGGCCGGCGAAGATGAACGAAGCCACCGGACGATTCGGGGACTTCAACCCAGTTCTCGCTCTTCGGATAGCTCTCGAACACGCCACGATGGCTTCTTCTTGACCAATCAAACGTTCGTGTAACTTTTCTTCCATGCCCATCAATCGTTGCGCTTCATCCGAGGCAACCTTATCGACCGGGATACCAGTCCATGCGGCGACAACATCCGCAATGTCCGATTCTTGCACGGTCGGGCCGGTTTCTTTGCCAGATTCGATTTCAGCCTTGGCTTCTTCTTGCTTCTTTTCCGTGATGGCTTTGATTTGAGCTTTCAATTCAACCTCCTTGTCTCTAATGCTCCCGGCGGCTTCAAAGTCTTGCCCTCGAATCGCAGTGTCTTTTTCTTTTTGCAAAGCTTTCAACTCTTTATCTAACTCCTTAGCTTCTTCAGGCAAAGACGTATGCGCTAATCGGACTCTCGAACCAGCTTCATCGATTAAATCGATAGCCTTATCCGGTAAGAAACGATCGGAAATGTACTGCGAAGAAAATTTCGCCGCGCACTCCAAAGCTTCGTCCGTGTACTTCAACTTGTGGTGGACTTCATATCGCTCTCTCAAACCTTTCAAGATTTCAATAGTTTCCTCCACGGTTGGTTCCGGGACTTGGACTGGTTGAAAACGCCTCTCCAACGCAGGATCCTTCTCGATGTGCTTTCGATATTCGTCAATCGTCGTCGCGCCGATGCACTGCAACTCACCTCTCGCCAACGCTGGCTTCAAGATGTTCGCCGCGTCAATTGCGCCTTCAGCCGCCCCGGCGCCAATCAAAGTATGTACCTCGTCGATGAAAAGAATAATGTCTTCGTCTTGCTTGACTTCGTCCATGAGTTTCTTCAAACGTTCTTCGAATTCCCCACGATACTTGGTACCCGCGACGAGCAAACCCATATCCAAAGTCATCATTCTCTTCCCATCCAAAGTTTCCGGAACAGAACCCGCTGCGATTTGTTGCGCCAAACCTTCAGCGATTGCAGATTTACCAACCCCGGGTTCACCAACCAAGCAAGGGTTGTTTTTTGTTCTTCTACCGAGAATTTGCGTGACACGCTTGATTTCGTTCATTCTGCCGACGCAAGGATCTAACTTGGCCTCTTCGGCTTGCTTCGTCAAATCCGAACCAAATTCCTCGAGCGTTGGAGTTTTGGAGCCACTGGCGCTGCCACCAGTTGCGCCAGCGCCTGCGCCGACTGCTTCTTGGGATTCGCCAACCATTCGGATGACTTGAGATCGAATCTTAGCCGGATCCGCGTCCAAGTTTTCGAAAACGCGCGCCGCGACGCCTTCGCCCTCTCTCAACAAACCCAACAATAAGTGTTCCGTGCCGATGTAATTGTGGCCGAGTTGTCTCGCTTCTTCCAAAGCGAGTTCTAAAACTCTTTTCGCTCTCGGTGTAAACGGAATTTCAACCGCTACAAAACCCGAACCTCTGCCGATGATCTTCTCCACTTCCACTCTAGCTTCTTTCAATGATATCCCCATGGACTTCAAAACCTTCGCGGCAATACCGGTACCTTCGCCGATTAAACCCAACATGATTTGCTCCGTACCGACAAAGTTGTGCCCTAATCTTCTTGCTTCTTCTTGCGCTAACATGACGACCTTGATCGCTTTTTCCGTGAAGCGTTCAAACATTGCTCGTGGGCCCTTAATGACTGCTCCCAACTTCTTACCCGAATTTCTCGAAGAACTCGTAGAAAGTTGCCTCGACGCGACACCTTTAAAGTTACCGTTTCTGGATAATGTGCTCGTCATGTCGATGGCATTCGCAGATCGAAGTCCGGAAAAATTGGCCGGAATGGACGTTCGCGTCGCCGCCATTGACGCGTTCGCGCGCATTTGGACCGTCATTTTCCCCTGTCGTCTCGAGCTGGAACTCGACGTCCCAACATTACGCTTAAATGGAACGCTCGATAAAGTCGTCGTCGCGAACATTTTTACGTCGATGAAACGAGGTCAAACTACTGTACCCGTCTCGCGTTGCGCGGTACGCCAGATGCAGAGTGGGAGAAAAAAAAAGAGAGCGGCGCTCCGCTTTATTTTTTTATGAAGCGTCGCCTCTGCAATTGAAAAGGGTAACGTAACGAGAGTCCTGCAGGACCAAACCGCCACAGCTGAAAAGATGAAAAAGATGAGACGGATGACGATGACGCCGACGATTATCAAAAAAAAGGGGAGATCTCTCCCCACCCACCAAAAAATCATCCCACAAATTTAGGGTGTGAAATTGGGAATTTTTTTTGTGAAAACATTTAGAAATGCGAAAAAGAAAAGAAAACGTTGATGAAAGGAAAAAAAACGAAGAGAAAATCGCTCACTCTCTCTCTCTCTCTTCTTTCTCTTTGCTCTTACACCGACGACGGCGAGTACGAGTACGAGTGGGATGGCCGCTTTTCTTCGCGCGGACGCGCGGGGTGCGACGTGAGACGCAGCGCGTGCGCGCTCTTTTTTTGAGAAAAGAAGAAGAGAAAATTTCGAGAGGATGAAAAGTGGTGCTTAGATTTCTCTTCCGTTCTCCTCTAAGCCAGCGTCAAAAGGTCGGTCGTCGGAAAGAATTCCTTCCAATGTCTCTCTTCGATGACGACGGAGACGAGTTTGACATGGACAACGAAAAGTTCGACCGCATCATTCGAGAAGCTGCGTTTATGAAGAAACAGCGCGATGAACAAGAGACGGTGGAAAAGAGACTGCAAACGCTCGAAGAAGATGAGGAGAAGAGAAAGAAACAGAGGACGAACGCGTTCGATTTTATGAAACTCTCGCAACACCAAAAACAACAGAACGAACACGTTCTGCAACAACAAAATTATCAGCAGCAGCAGCAACAACAAATTCATCAAAGCGTGGTGAAAAGAGTCTCGATTTTACCCAGCGAGAGCAGTGATGTTGGTCGAGTCAAGTTTCAATTGTTCATCTTGGCGCCATCGGCGCAGAAGTTTGCGTTTGGCAGCCTCGTCGCAAAGTTTGACGCGGCGTTTGTCAATACCTGTTCCGGAGAAAACAAATACGAAAGATCAGAGCAGCTGCAAGAGATTAATAACGGCATAATGATTAAGAATACAGTCGCTTGGGATAACGTACCTCATGGGAAGCTTGACGCGATCGTTGGATGTTTAAAACGGCAGTTTACTATGACCGACGCGGTAAATATTCTCTATCCGCATCCGATCGTTCGAAGAGCTTTACGACTGGCCGATCGCATGGTCCCAGATAAAAGTGTCGAAAAACAGTTCAATTCTATTCCGTTCAAAGATAAGTTCTTCCCGTTTCAAAGCGAAGGCGTTAAGTTTGTACTCAAAAGAAATGGTCGAGCGATGATTGGCGACGAAATGGGTTTGGGTAAAAGCATTCAAGCGCTGGCGTGTTGTAAGGTTTTCTCGAACGATTGGCCGTGCGTTATTTTCTGTCCGAGCAGTTTAAAAGATACGTGGAAACACGAAATTGAGAAATGGTTGGGTGGAGGTTGCGATGAAGAAGAATGCGCGGTGAAAGTGCGTAAGATTGAATCCGCGAAAGAGTCCAAGGATATCCTCAATGAAATGCGAAAGAATGGTAGCGAAAGACCGAAAATCGATTTCTTGGTTGTGCCATATTCCATCTGCAATCAAATACAAAGGGATTTATTCGAACTGGTTTTCAACGTGTTAAAAGCGAACGTGGTTGTGTGCGACGAGTCGCACTTTCTCAAAGACCGGAAAGCGAAACGAACGATGGCAGTAGTCCCGTTTCTCAAACGAGCGAAACGAGCGATGTGCCTCACCGGGACACCGGCGTTGGCTAAACCAATTGAACTCTACTCCCAAATGTTAAGTTTGCGACCGGATATTTTTCCGAAATTATCGGAATATGGTCAAAGGTACTGCTCGGGTGGGCGCTTTGGCGCGTTTAGCGGATCGAGTGAAAGTCAAGAATTGTTCGCCGTCGTCTCTTCTTCGGTCATGATTCGCAGAAAGAAGAAAGACGTGCTCACGCAACTACCGCCGAAACAACGAGAACAAATTTTCTTGGAGATACCGAAAGCAGAGAGAAATTCAAAAATACAACCGATCGTTACGGCCATGAACGAGTTACCAGAGACGGAAACATTAGAGCGGAAAATGTTGATGAACAAATATTATTTGCACACGGCAGAGGCGAAAGTGAAAATGGTACAAAAGTATCTCGAGAATCTCTTAGAGTCTGTGGAAGAGGAAAAGAAGATTTTGTTCTTCGCGCACCACAAGTGTTTGTTACATGCCGCCGTAGAGACTATGGAGAAGACTAAAACCAAATTCATTCACATCGATGGCGAGACGCCGAGTGGTTTGCGACAAGGCTTGGTCGATTCCTTCCAACGCGATGCAAACTCACCAAAAGTGGCAATCCTTTCAATAAAAGCCGCCGGCGTTGGGTTGACATTGACGCGCGCGAGTTTAGTCGTCTTCTCGGAATATTCGTGGACGCCGGCGGAAATTCTTCAAGCGGAGGATCGAGCGCATAGAATAGGGCAGAGAGATTCCGTGTTAGTCCAATTTCTTCACGCGAAAGACAGCGTGGACGATATCATATGGCAAAGCGTCCAAAATAAACTAGAAAATTTAGGACGATTTCTCGACGGGACTAGAAAAGGGAACAAGATGGAAACGAAGATGGAAGATATAAATGCTCCCGATAGAAGACAGAGTTTCGACGCCTCGCAGAAAACGCTCCACGAGTTTGTCAGTCGTTCATAAATTAAGGCAGTTAGGATTAAATAGATTGATAATAGAATTATTTATAATACATGTAATTTACAGTATGGTACCTGGGTACATTCGCGGGCGTATATGGATATATTGTATTATCGAAAGGATTTGTTCCCTCCAGAATTACTCTTGCCCTTCAAGTTCCCGCTCACGCCGTCTCCCAATACTGCTTTCGATGGGTCCTTCATGAATTGATTTTCCGCCTCTTCCGAGTGATACACACACGAAACCTCCGGCGACTTTTTCAAATCCCCGACGTACGCAAACGTGTTCAAGTTTCTCTTACAATCGTTCTCTTGCTCTTGACTAACTACTTTTTCTCTCTCCAAAACCGACCAGTTCGATCTTCTTAAAACGCACCCAGGCTTCACCTCTGGCTGCGCAACGTATACATTGAACGGATTCAAGGATAAAAACACTCTCTGGTCAAACACCATCGCGGATGCCCCGTTTGCCATGCACACTTCGCTCGATGGTGTTCGTCGATCGATAATCTCTCTGGACGCGACGTTGGACGGTTCCAAGTCGACGCTGGTGTCGAAAACGACGCCAGCGCCGATACCCACGACAAACGCGCCAGCGACTAAGAATTTATCTAATTCTCGAGGGAACAGACGAGGTCGCTGCTGATTATTATTACTCCATCCTCTGTTTCCTCCTCTTCCCGATCCTCCACTCTGTGCTTCGTATTCGTCCTCGAACCCGTTACTCCTTCCTCTATTCTTCCTACCGTTCGTCTCTCTTCTCGTTGGCGGGTAATCGTACGCATCTCTGTTGCTATTTTTCGATTTCGTGTACGCCAATCGATCTTGCATTTGCTTCTGTCCCGCGATGCCGCTAAATCGCTCGCTCTCTCGTCGTCCTCTCTCGTCGTCCTCGTACGCATCGTCGTCGCCGAATTCGTCGTTCCACTTACTCCTCGCCGTCGGGATTGCGATGGAAATAATTTCCTTTTTTCGACCACGACGGGTGCACCGATACCACGACCCGCTCCCGAGTGTTTCGCTCGCGCGCGTACCAAACGCGGAAGCGCTCGTCGACCACATCTTCTTATTATTCTTCTTCTTCGCGTAAAAGCAGCGTCTCTCGCCAAAGTGGTCGCGCGCGTCACGTATTATTACGTAAGAGAATTTTCTTCTCTTTTCTTTTCTGCCCTGAAGTTTAGGGTTTTGAATTATGGAAAAGAAAAAAAAAAGGCATATCAAAAAGCAAAATTTTGTGAGGACGAGACACGACACACAAACAACTTTGTGTGCACACACACGTCCCGGAAGAGGAGAAAGAGGAGGCGTCAAAACGAAGAAGAAAAATGAACGCGACCACCGCCATCAGTAGTAGTAGTACTAGTGCTAGTGCTAGTAGCAGTGGCACCCGCGGAACGGCGTTGGCTTCGAGAAGACGTTCTTCGTTTTCGTTCGCGAAAGGAAGTTTGGGCAGAACGTCACAGAGGATAGAGACGCATAAAAGAAATCATCATCGACGGAAGAGAAACGCCATCGCGACGTCGGCGTCGAGTTCAACGAGCGCGGAAAAAGTGCTCCCCGTGTGGCTCACTCGTCAGGCGCAATTGGGAAACGTAGACGACGATTTAGTCATCGCTATCAACTCGATCGCCATCGCTTGTAAACAAATCATGAGTCTCGTCAAAGCAGCTCCTTTGCAAGGGAATATCGGCTTAGCCGGAGGAAAAAACGAAAGCGGCGACGAGCAGAAAAAATTGGACGTCATCGCGAACGATATCTTCTTAAACGCGGTGAAACAATGCGGCAGAAGTTCGGTTATCGTTACGGAGGAGGAAGATCATCCGGTTTTCTCCGCGACAAACGTTGGGAATGGAGATTACGTGGTGACGTTTGATCCAATCGACGGGTCTTCCAACATTGACGCGTGCGTTACGACTGGTGCTATATTTGGCATTTACTCTCCGGGAGAATGCGATATCGACCCAACGCAATCTGCCGAGGAGATCATCAAAAATTGCACGGAAAACGCGAATCAAAGCGGCGAGAATTTAGTCGCGGCTGGGTATTGCATGTTTTCTTCGTCGTGCGTTTTTATGATTACCACCGGTCACGGAGTGTTTGGGTTCACGTTGGACGAACAAGCCGGCGAGTTTATCATGTCGCACGAAAAGTTACAGATTCCAGACGGGAAAGATATGAAACGGATTTATAGCGGGAATAACGGGAACGTGAATTTGTGGGCGCCAGAGTTGAGAGAGTACGTGAAACAGCTGCAAACAGGGGAAATCGACGGGAGAAAAGGCGACCCGTGGTCGTATAGGTACATCGGCGCTTTGATTGGCGATTTCCATCGGACGCTGTTATACGGAGGGATTTGGTTGTACCCTCCAGATGTGAAAGCGACGGAAGGTAAAGCGAGATTGTTGTATGAGGTGGCACCTATTGCGATGATTGCCGAGCAAGCGAATGGGATGGCGACGAGGGGGGAGATGGCGAATGAAAGAGTCATGGAGGTGATACCGATGAGCATTCATCAAAAATCGCCAATGTTTGTCGGGTCCACAAGCGCGGTGCAAGGATTGCAAAAGTTTTTAAAGGAACACAAAAAGTAATGCGTTGTTGATATTATTGTTGTTTTATGCCATGTGTATCCTCATATCTAAAATCGCTAATGGTTTCACGCTAATACATTAGTATTAATATTAATATTATTCGAAATCTGAATCGTCGTCAAAGTCGCTCTCTTCTTCTTCCTCCGATTCATCCTCCTCCATGACGTCGTCGTCATCATCATCATCATCGTCCGAATTCTCCTTGTACGTCTTTGTAGCCGCTGCGCTAGATCGTCGCGCCGGTCGCGCCTTCTTCGCGATAGGTTCGTCGTCTTCGCTGCTGTCGTCCGACGATATGAGGTCCATGACGTCGTCCGAGTCCGAGTCCGAGAGCTCTAGTCGATTCTCGAACTTTTTCTTTTTTTGTTGTTGCGACTTTTTCTTTGCAGCAGCTGCGGCGGCAGCTTTATTCGTTGCTTTCTTTTTCGCGCCACCACCACTACCATTGCCTCCACCACCACCTGGTGATCTCAACGAAACCTCTCTCCCGGCTATGCTCGGCTGAATGGGCGAGATGATCGACATGGTAGCCTTCCCTCTCACGAGCGCTTGGGAAGACTTTATGCGCCCGTCGTCCGAATCGCTGTCGTCGTCTTTATCGAAATCAATATTTCCTAACCCGTCGTTGTCGGCGAGATTCTTCTCCGCTTTGGCCGCTGCCTGTCGTTTCGGTCTTCGACCGCCTCCATCTTTTGCTTTTTTGTCTTTTCCTCCTTCTCCTCCTTCGTCGTCGTCGGAGTCGTCGAGAGTAATCACGCTATCGTCGGCGGTGTTCGTATCATCGTTTTCATCACCCGTCTTCCCTCCTTTTTTCTTTCCACCAGTCATCGTGTTATTTTTTCTCTCCCAATCAATCGCTGTCTTCTTATTCCCGCTATTCATGGTCTTCCAAACGCTCTCGGGAATCTCCAACAAAGGCTTCTCCTCGGGATTCTCTTCTTTCGTCCCGATCCACGCCCATTGGGAAAAGATTAAAACCCCATCAAAAAAATCTTCGAGATTCGCAGTCGCGTTGTTATTCCCAGAATCTTTTTTCGACGCCCCGCCACTTTGGCCGACGTTCAAGGTGAAATACCTCGACTCTCTCGCTCGCGCGATGGTACCGAACAGCTTCATCTTCCCTATGCCGTTCGGAAAGTTGATGTAACACACTGGATTTTGAGTATCCAAATCCGCGAGTTCTCCAAACTCAAGCGCGTTATTATTGTTGGTGGTCGTATCTCCGCTTGTATTTAAACTAATCTGTGCGAACTGACCGGGGAAGACCACCATGTGTCTCGATTTCCTCATGTTCGCCTTCTTCACGATATCTTTCGCGTCGGATTTGAACAACTGTCTGTTTCTCGTTTGAATAACCTCCGCGGTTGAAGGTAAAGTAGACGAGACTATTCTGCTGCTCAACGCCGACTGGTAGATTTTCGTGGACACCTGTCTCCCTCTCACAATTTCCTCGTCTTCGAGGACCGCGTCTTGCGCTTCGGTTTTTCCATTCGTCTCGTTCTTCTTCCTCTTCTTCGGTGGCATCGTTTGTGTTTCTGATTTGATTTCTCGTTCTCTCTTTCCAAAATCGGAAAAAAAAAATAATTACTAATCACACGTTCAAACGCGCTCCCTTTTTGACCTCCCGCGTCGCGAAAAAAAAAGACCCGAAAGCGCCTCTCTCTCCTCTTCTTTCTTTCTTTCTTTCTTTCTTTCTTTCTTTCTTTCTCTCTCCGTCGAATCTGTCGTCGTCCAAAGAAAGCTCTTCCTTTTTCCTCCCAAGAAGCGTCCCCGTGGTTGAGTGATGAGTTTTTGTCAAATAAATTCTTTTTTTTTTTTTTTTTTGAAAATAATCTTTCGATGTGGGGGATGTTTTCGAACGAACGAAGAAAACATCGAAAATTTTTGCAAAAAAAAATGAAAAATTGAAAAAATGACTCTTTGATGTGTCGATCGATCGATCGATCGATCGATCGAGCGATCGATGACTTTTGGAGGAGGAGGAAGTAATTATTTTTTGGACGCAGCACTTATTCGTACATACAGGTAGTAGTAAAACGGCGAACACCAAAGGAGTTATTACATAATACGTAACAAAAAAGGAGGAGGTTTTTTTTATTGAGTCGAAGGAGGAGGACGACGAGGACTTTGGCGAGCATGATGACGACGACTTTGACGACGGCGACGCGACGAACGACGAGCGTCGCCGCCGTCGGTGTGGTGTCGTCGTTTGCGGCGAAAACAAAGACGAAGACGACGACGTGTATGACGAAAACGACTTTGAAAACATGTGCGATGACGGCGACGACGCTCGCGCGAAGCAACAGTCGTCCGTGTGGTGCGACCAACGAAAAGAGGGCCTCGTCGTCGTTCGGGTGCAGCACCACCGCGTCGAAAAAAGGATTTGCCGCCGGCGTTTTTGCCGGGGCGAGGTCGCATGGGACGACGACGTCGAGACGACGACCCAGCGCGACGTTTCTCAGAGCGTCTCTCTCTAACGACGACTTTGAAGGCGAGGACCAAATGCGACGCGACGACGAAGAGTACGACGATGACGAAGAAGAAGAAGGATACACGGAACTTCAACTAGCAAAACAGGCGAAAGCGGCGACAATAAAATCCGCCAAATTCATCTCCTCGGTCGTGCGACACCAAGACTGTCCGAAGACGAAGATACCGGAAGTCGCGTTCATCGGTCGCTCGAACGTCGGGAAAAGTTCGCTCGTGAACATGCTCACAAATAGGAAAAACGTCGCCAAAGTCTCCAAGACACCAGGCAAAACGCAAACGATCAACCATTACGAAATCACCACGGGCGATGGGAAGTGGTTTTTGGTCGACTTACCGGGCTACGGCTTCGCCAACGCACCGGAACGTCTGAAAAGAGAGTGGGCGAAATTCACTCGAGAGTACTTGTTAGAGAGAAAGAACTTAATATCGGTGATGCTTCTCGTCGACAGCACGGTGAAACCTCAAAAACTGGATCTCGAAGCCTTAGAATTCTTAGCCGACAACGACATTCCAGCTACGATAGTCTTCACCAAAGCGGATAAAAAACGTAAAGCCAAGGGAGGAAAACGAGCGACGCCGGCGGAACACGTGGAAATGTTTGCCGACGAAATCAGCGAAATGTTCGAAGAGTTACCTCCGTTCGTCTTTACGAGTGCGAATAGTGGCGAAGGAAAGAAGGAGTTATTGAATCACATCGCAACCATAAGAGAGTTCATGAAGACGGGAGGAGACGACCACGTCGTAGAAGAAGAAGAAGAAGAAGAAGAAGAAGACAGAACGTTTGTAGAAGAGTGAATAGAAGAAGAAGAAGAAGAAGAATGTAACTATAAAAATGTCTCCATAACTACGATGTCCCGAGGCGCTTTGACGTTCACCCGGAGTTATTTTTTCCGTTGTCGTTACCTCTCGTCGCCCTCGTCGTTCGTTTGCGTTCCTAAAAGTCTCGTCTTTTCTCGACAGCATCGAGGAGGGAAGAAGAGGGAGAGCCTTTCGCTTTTAAGGGCGTCGTCGCATCACCGTACCTGGATACATCATCATCATCGTCGTCGTCGTCATCAAATCTTCGCTGCTGGCGCCGCTTCGATGGTGATGTCGTCGTCGTCGTCCGACAAAAACGACGACGGCGCAAAAAAGAGGGGGAAAGAGAGGAAGATGACGACGACGACGACGACGATGCCGTCAAAAAATACGGAGACGGCCAAAAACGGAAAGAAACGCCGCGCGCACCGGGGACAAAGAGAAGGCGAAAGAGGAGAACAAAAACGAACGCTGACGACAGAGAGAAGAAACAACGTCAAACACGAGTCCGAGCCTCCGAAGAATTGGGAAAAGACCTTGGCAACGATTAAACGAATGAGAAAGAACGGACCGTTAGCGCCCGTGGATACCATGGGATGCGAGAAAATAGCCGAGACGGACGATAAGAAACAGAAGAGATATCGAACGTTAATCTCGGCCATGCTTTCCTCGCAAACGAAAGATCAAATCAACCACGCGACGATGAACAAGTTAATCGCGCTAAATAAAGACACCGCGGAGGGGATATTAAACACTACGGAAGATGATTTAGATGAAATCATCCACCAAGTTGGATTCCACCGGAACAAAGCGAAATATTTGCGAGCGGCGGCGAAAATATGCATAGAAAAATACGGTGGAGACATCCCTCCAGATTTAGAATCGTTAGTCGAACTCCCGGGTGTTGGCCCGAAAATGGGGCACTTAATCATGAACGTGGGGTGGGAAAAACCGAGCGGAATATGCGTGGACGTGCACGTCCACAGAATCACCGAACGCTTAGGATGGGTCTCGGAATCCTGCGCGGTGACAAACGCCGGTTCGCCTCGGAAAAGAACTCCGGAAGACACGCGAGTCGCTTTAGAAAAATGGTTACCGAAAGACGAGTGGGTCGAAATAAATCCGCTATTAGTTGGGTTTGGACAGTTATATTGCACGCCATTGAGACCGAAATGTTCCGAGTGCGACGTTGTCAATTTGTGCGAAAATGCCTTCAGAGATGCCGCGCCGAAGAAGAGCGAAGCGTAAACGTACGCGTACGGATTATTGTGTTTAAAAAGCGCGTCGCGTCCTCCATCGCAAACGTTCTTCTTCTCGTCGCGTGGTAGGAGTAGGAGTAGTAGGAGTAGTAATGTAAAAGTTTTATGTACTTTTGTGTGTGTGTGTGTACGCGCGCGCCTCTTCCGCTCTTTTTTCAGTTACTTTTGTCGTCCGAGTTGCTTTTTGAGAAAGAAAAGAAGAAAACTTTCTCACGAAAAAATTATATATAATCCTCTCTTTCATCTTCATCGTCGTCGTCGTCGTCGTCGTCACTTTTGTTTCGCCTCAATCACGCTCTTTCTCTCTCTTAGACGCGGAAAAAAAGGGCCCTTCGTCTCCTTTTCGAAGGAGGAGGAGGACACCACCACGACTGCGACCAAAACAGTCGTCGTTCGGAAGCAAAGAGAGAGACTTTGAGTGTTTTGTTGTGTGGTTTTCTCTCTCGACATCATCGATTCAAAACAGCGGCGCAAACAAAAAATCATACACGTATAGTATTGTCTTAGAAAAGGGACCGCTCGACACGCATCATGGCGCGTCTTTTCTTGGACCAAGAACCGTTGACGCAGTATAAAGACCGCCGATTCGAGGGATCTTTGGAGGAATACTTAGATCGCTTGCGAACCTCGACGACTTTGTACATCGGGAACGTCTCGTTCTTCACCACGGAGGAACAAATCCACGAACTCTTCGCGCTGTGCGGCCCGGTGAAGAAAATCATCATGGGTTTAGATAAACAAAAAATGACGCCGTGTGGGTTCACGTTCGTGGAATATCACAATCGAAGAGACGCGGAACTCGCGGTGAAACATTTAAACGGAACGAAGTTGGACGATCGGGAAATTCGGATCGATTTTGACTGGGGGTTTGTCGATGGGAGGCAATTCGGCCGAGGTCGATCGGGCGGTCAGGTCAGAGATGAATACAGAACGAACTTTGATAGCGGAAGAGGTGGGTACGGGCAATTATTGAAATTAGAATTGGAAAGAGCGGAGAGAGAAGAGGAATATGGTGGAGATTACATAGACGATTACGATGGGCAACAAGACTACGGAAGAGGAGGAGGGAGGAGTCGGTCGAAGCGAAGAGACCGAGACCAAGAGATGGAAGACGCGGATACACCGAGAAAACGATAAGAGGCATCTCTTTCGTGACGCGCGGGTGGCAATCGGCGAGAAACGCGAAACGAGGAAGAAAAAGAAACGAAAAGAAATCATTCATATATATATATATACGTATATATACTTAGTACTCTCCTCTCAAAAAACGTTGTAAAATAGGTCCTAACATCAAAATGAACGGTTTAAGCTATTCCCACGAAAGTAAGCAGAAGGTATGTGGTACGTACCTTTCCTGTGAATCATCTATACGTGTGTTATCGTCGTCACATCCACACGTTGCTATGTCGTACCCTAAGCCCAACTCGTCGTCTCATTTCATTTTTGGTCTATTTTTTAGTGTGCGAGCGATGTCGTACTTTTTTTTTACTTGTATGGATCCATGTGGCTTTTTTCGTCACACGAGTTTTACAAAAAAAATAGAAAAAAAAAGCGGTTGGCGGCGGTCGAGTCGTCGTCAGACATTTTTTCTCTTCGAGTTCGTTTCCCAACAGCACAACGAGTACACTCGCCGCCATGGCGCGGTCGCGCGTCGAACGCGTGGACGAGGAGGACGGTGGCCGTGGTGTCGAAGCGATCGACGAAGAAATCGAAGTGAAAGACCCTCACTTGGTGTCGAAAGAAATTTCGTCGGTGTCGTTTTCGTTCTACGACGCGAAAGAAGCGCGCGAGATTTCCGTTAAAAGAGTCACCAATCCCGTGTTATTCGATGGATTAAATAACCCGGTAATTGATGGATTATACGACCCCGCGTTCGGACCCATCGAACAATTCGGCGTGTGTAGCACGTGTGGGTTGTCGCAACACCATTGTCCGGGGCATTTTGGGCACATTGATTTGGTGGTCCCCGTGTATCACCCTTTGTTGTTTCCGACGGTGACCAAGGTGTTACGATGCGTGTGTTTGAACTGTCACAAGTTTAAAATGCACACGGAACGGGTGAAGATGTTCAAGGAAAGATTAGATTTGATCGATAGTGGACAATTAGAGAGAGCTGCGGATGTCGGTCAGTGGAAGTTATCGAAGAGTACGATGCGAGAGTTGAGCGAAATCGAAGAGGAAAATCGAAAGGATCGAGAGAAGACGAGGAAAGAGGAAGATGGAGAGGCACCGGAGATGATGGATTTGAGAGAGACAAATTTCATGCCAAAGTTAGACAGTTTGACGAGAAAGAAGACGAAGAGAGGAGACCAGTGTGTGCCTTTAGAGTGGACGACGTCCGCGGCGACGGCGAAGAGAGAGTTGATCGATTCTTTTTTTCAAAGCGTACCGAAATTGAGATGCGAGAATTGTAAAGCGTTCGGTCCTGTTTTAAGCACGGAAGGGTCGACGAAGATTTATAGGAAACCGTTGCCGAAGAAGCAGTTGATTACAAACTTAGCGAACGCCATTGACGTAGATTTTTCGATGAAACAGTTGGCAAAAGCGGCGAGCGCGGAAGGGGCGGACGAGCTAGTGGATTCTAGCACCATGGCGGAAATGACCGGAGGAACCGTTGTTGAAGGTAAAACGAATAACAGAAAGACAAAGAAGAGCAGTAGTGATAGAAATAGCGATGATAGTAGTAGCAGTTCTTCTGAAGACGACGACGACGACGACGACGACGACGACAGTTCGTCAACGGACAGCGAAGAAGACAACTATGACGAAGGTCGAATCAAAGAACGTCCGACAAAACCTATGTATGTGACACCTATTGAAGCGAGAGAGGTTTTGAGACGATTGTGGGGCAACGAGTTTGAATGGTGCTCGAGAGTTTGGTGCGCGAATGGTCGCGATCAAAGCTCGGATTTAACGACGGAAAGACAAAATTCTAACCCGAACAGGTTCTTCTGTCAAACCATTCTTGTGCCGCCACCAAAATTACGACCGCCTTCAAAAATGGGCGATATGGTGTTCGAGCACCCGCAAAATACGCACTTGTGCGCGATAATTCAAGCGAACTTATCGTTAACTGAACTATTCCGCACGCCGCCGACAGTTCCAGAACCTCCCGAAGTGCGAGCTTCGAGAGCCGTTCGAGCCTGGTTGGCGATCCAAGGTGGCGTGAATAGACTGATGGATGCCACAAAAGCCGACCAGATCCAGGATCGCGTTGGTATTGGAATTCGCCAGCAGTTGGAAAAGAAACAAGGTTTGTTTCGCATGAACATGATGGGTAAAAGAGTAAACTACGCGGCGAGGTCGGTGATTTCGCCAGATCCGTATTTAGGCACTGGCGAAATTGGTGTTCCTCCTGTGTTTGCGAAAACGTTAACGTTTCCAGAACTCGTGACGCCACACAACGTTGAACTCATGCGCGAACTCGTCGAACGAGGCGCGGATGAACACCCGGGCGCGAACGCCGTAGAGGACGAACGCGGAAGGATTATCAATTTAGCGCGGTTTTCCAAAGAGAAGCGAAGAGCTATCGCGAAGACCTTATTGTCAGTATCAGCGGCGAAAGATGCCGATGGGCGACCGCTTGCTAGGAAGGTTTACAGGCATCTACGTAACGGCGACATTATGCTCACGAATCGTCAGCCGACGTTGCATAAACCGGGGATTCTAGCTCACTGCGCCCGCGTTCTCCCTGGACAAAGAACCATTCGCATGCACTACGCCAACTGTTCGACGTTTAACGCCGATTTCGATGGAGACGAAATCAACTTGCACTTTCCACAAGATCATCAAGCGCGAGCAGAAGCGTACCAAATCGTCAAAGCCGAGGAGCAATTCTACGCGCCGACGGATGGGAAACCGCTGAGAGGGTTAATTCAAGATCACATCTGCTCAGCCGTGTTGCTGACGTGCAAAGACCGCTTTTATAACAAAGAAGGGTTCTCGCAAATCGTGTATGCGTCTCTCGTGGAATTGTGCGATAGCGAAAACTTGAGCATTAAGTTACCGCCGCCAACGATTCATAAACCGAGACGGTTGTGGACTGGTAAAGACGTCATTCGCACGATTTTAGACCACGTCGCGTACCAACGTCCCGGGGTGACTTTGAAACACTCGTGCAAAACTCCGCACACGTTTTGGGGCAGTGAAGAGGAAGGTGAATTGATTGTTCGCCAAAACTACATCTGTACCGGTGTTGTCGATAAGAATGCGTTCGGTAAATTTGGTTTAATCCACGCCGTGGCAGAGCTACACGGGAAGCAAATCGCCGGTAAGCTGTTGTCCGTATTGTCTCGATTACTCACACTGTTCCTTCAACAACACGGGTTCACGTGCGGCATGGACGACTTAGTTTTAGTCGCGGAGTCTGAAGAATTGCGCGTGAAGGAGTTGTCGAAAGCCGGTGCGGCGGCAAAATCAGCCGCAGAATCGTTCGTTCAGGTGAAGGATGTGCCCGAGATAGCATTGAGTGCGGCGGTTTCCGCGAGAGTCACCGAACGTCCAGATTGCGAAGCCGCGCTTGATGCTCGCTCATCTGGTGCGCTCAATCAAGTCACATCGTCTACGGTCAAAGTCTGTCTTCCTAGTGGCACGAAGAAACCTTTCCATAGAAACTGCTTGTCTTTGATGACCATGTCTGGAGCAAAAGGCTCGATGGTAAACTTTTCACAAATCGCCGCCGCGCTCGGGCAGCAAGAATTAGAAGGCCGCCGAGTTCCAAGAATGGCGAGTGGGAAGACGCTACCGTGCTTTGCGCCGTTTGATTGCGATCCTCGGGCGGGTGGATACATTAGCGACCGATTTTATTCTGGTTTGCGACCGCAGGAGTACTATTTCCACTGCATGGCTGGAAGAGAAGGTTTAGTCGACACGGCAGTGAAAACGTCGCGTTCAGGGTATTTGCAACGATGTCTAGTGAAAAACTTGGAAGGTTTGAAAGTCCACTACGATCATACCGTCCGGGACGTCGATGGTACGATTGTTCAATTCTTATACGGCGACGACGGCATTGAAGTTTCCAAAGGCGTTTACGCGAAGGAGTTTGCATTTGCGCTAGAAAATGTCGAATCATTGAAACTGCAAAACGAATCCACGTTGATAGAGTTCGACGGCAGTTCTTCAAAGAAGAAGAATTCGAATGCTGAAGATGCATTCATGGATAAGAAAACTAAATCGTGGCCAGACGTGCCTCGAAACGCAACCTCAATCTTAGAACACGAGAAGCAATATTCCCAGTTTACGAGTTTAGGTGTCTTACCGGAAAAGTTTGCGAAAGATTTGGATGAATTTCTGAATGTCACGCATGGGAATCTTTCCGACAAAGAATTCGAACAAACGCACAAAATTACTCGCAAACAGTTTGCAAAGATTATGAACTTGAAGTTTATTGCCTCCATGGCGAGTCCAGGTGAAGCTGTAGGCGTCATCGCGGCGCAATCTGTAGGCGAGCCATCCACACAGATGACCTTGAACACGTTTCACTTTGCAGGACGCGGCGAAGCGAACGTAACTATGGGTATTCCGCGGTTACGTGAGTTGCTCATGGCGGCGAGCAGAAAACCGACATTGCCGGTGATGACCATGCCTTTGCGCAAAGATAAAATGGCAAAGAAGTACGCAGAAAGACTCGCGAGTCGGTTACGCAAAGTGATTTTTGCTGAGTTGGTGCAAGACCTCTCATGTAAGACGCATTTTTACACGGACGCGCCGTCTGATGGATGCAAAGTGCGAGTGTGTGAAGTGAAAGTGACCATGAGATGCCCGGATGAATTTTCAAAAGCAAAAGGGAGCGTGACATTCGAGGAGATGGAAGCGTGCTTTAAAAATACCTACTTAGCAGAACTGTATGCAATTATCAAGAAAGAGTGCAAAAAACGCGCTGAGCAAAGTGCAGATGTTCAAATCGTGAAATTAAGACAGCATTCTGCGACTGGTTTGGCGGACAAAACGAATGATGTGGACGATGATTACAACGGCGGTGACAGGAACGCCTCAGACGACGAAGGCCGACCAAAGAAAAAAGGCAACGATAATAAAAAGAACGCGCAAGAACGCATCGAAAACGAAAACGATGCCTCCGACGAGGACAATTCTGACGACGAAGAAGGCGCGAAAGCAGATCTTAGAAAGGCTGAACGTGACGAGGAAGCGTACGGCGACGACGACAAAGTTAATGCGGGTGAATTTTCAGACGAAGATGACGCACAGATTGCGAAGAAGACTAAGAAGTCCTCTTCTGCCAAAAAGAAAAAGAAAGCGTCTTCCAACGACAACGACGACGGGAATTCTTCAGATTCATCTTCTTCATCTTCCGATTCGGATAATTCCGATCAAACGGAACTCACGAAGTCAGCTACTACTGCTTCGAAAAGGAAGAAATCTTCAACAAACGAAAGTGCATCGTCGAATGAATACGGTGGTTTGCGCCAAGATTTATCCGATATTCAAGACACCGTCATCGTCGACGCGACTGCGAAAACGTTTACGGTTGCATTAGAATTTGATTTGGCCACACCATTACTTCTCATGCAAAATTTGCTCGATAGTGCGGCAGCAAAGTCCAACATTCGGTACACGAAAGGCATTGGTGGCGTTTTCGTTGTCGGCGATGAGCTTGATGGTTCTTTAGCGGTCCAATGCGATGGTGTCTCGTTCGATGCAGCCTTTGCAAACGAGGATTTAGTCGATGTAAATCGTATCAAAGCTAACGACGTTTGGCAAGTTCGGTTAACACTTGGCGTTGAAGCCGCAAGACGAACTCTTGTAGATGAAATTTCAGGGGTATTTGGCGCGTATGGCATCGGTGTCGATGCCAGACACTTGTCGTTGATTTCAGACTTCATGTGCCAACAAGGCGGATACAGGCCGTTCTCTCGAGTTGGTATTAATGACTCGACGTCGCCATTTTTGAAAATGACGTACGAAACAGCGACTGCATTCTTGACCGAAGCTGCTGTGCGCGGCGATGTGGATAAACTGACGAATCCATCCGCGGCGATCGTTATGGGTAAAATGATCAACCTAGGTACAGGAAGTATCGGCTTACAATACGACGCAAAACGAGCGACAAAAATGGAAGAAGAGATGCGCTCGATGGGTATAGAGCCGGCAAAAAAGTTTGAAAAAACACCTCGAGCACCTGCAGTGAAAAAGGAAAGACAAACAACACCAGCCGAAAAGGTCACGTTCAGTGCATTCAAAGAGACGCCAAGAAGTAGTGCTGGAAAGCACGTCACGTTTGAAGATTAGTTTTGGAATAATTATATTTTACTCGATTTTCTTGATCATCTCCACAATTCTCTTGGCTTGAGCCGAAGCGTTACCGACATACGTCGCCGGCGTCATTGCCGCCAAACTATCTATCGCCTCTTGCGGGATATCCAATGACTTTACAAACTCCCGCATACCTTCTTGGTTAACTCGTTTCCCTCTCGTCAACTCTTTCAGCTTTTCGTACGGTTTCTCCACGTCGTGTCTTCTCATGACCGTTTGGATTGGTTCCGCGAGGACTTCCCAGTTGACGTCCAAATCTGCCGCCATTGCCTCCGCGTTGACATCCAACTTCCCTAAACCTCTCGATGTGCTCTGATATGCCAACAATGAGTGACCAAACCCAACGCCCAAATTACGCAACACGGTGGAATCTGTCAAATCTCTTTGCCATCTAGAAACTGGCAATTTAGCCGACAAGTGTGAAAATAATGCGTTCGCAATCCCCACGTTCCCTTCCGAGTTTTCAAAGTCGATCGGATTCACCTTGTGCGGCATAGTGGACGAGCCAACTTCACCGGCAATTGTCCTTTGCTTGAAATACCCAATACTAATGTAGCTCCAAATATCCCTGTCCAAATCCAAAATAATTGTGTTGTATCGCTCAATCGACCCGAATAATTCTGCCATGTAATCGTGCGGCTCAATTTGAGTCACGTATGGGTTAAACGTTAAACCCAAGCCGGTAACAAACTTTTCCGCAACAGCTTGCCAATCAACGTTTGGATACGCGGACATGTGTGCATTGTAGTTCCCAACCGCACCAGCCATCTTCCCGTACAACGGCACCTTGGGAATCTGAACGCGTTGTCTCGCCAATCTGTACGCCACATTTGCCAGCTCCTTTCCTAAAGTCGTCGGTGATGCCGGTTGACCGTGCGTTCTGGACATCATCGGCACATCGGCATTATCAACCGCCATCGTAGACAAAGTTTCTACAATCTTATCCATCTCTGGCAACAAAACTTCCACGCCGTCTCTTAACATAATAGCATGGGATAAGTTGTTAATATCCTCAGACGTGCACGCGAAATGGACGAACTCTAACGCTTTCTTCAACTCCGCGTTCTCTTTCAATGCATCTTTGATGACGTATTCGACCGCTTTCACGTCGTGGTTTGTCGTTCGTTCGACCTCCTTCACCTTCATCGCTTCGCTCGGCGAAAATTTCGTTAAATAGTTCTCTAAAAATTGATTCGCTTCGTCGGAAAATTTTGCCACCTCTACTACCTCGGGAATTTCCGAGAGGGTTTGTAACCATCGGATTTCCACCGTCACTCGAGCTTTAATCAACGCGTACTCGGAAAATGCCGAGCGTAAAGATTTCGTTTTGGAACCGTATCGACCGTCGATCGGGGAAATAGCGACGAGTTCGGAAAGCGCATCCAGGTTTTCCGCCGCAGCCACTTTGATGACTCGCTGATGATGGCGGTGGCGGTAAGGTTGCGCAGAAATTTTTTTCCGCTTGGAGGAAGAAGTTTTGCGCGAAACGGGAACGGCGCGATGCAAAAGAGCGCACAATGGACTGACGGATGCCGCAAACATAATTTGTGCTCTAACCTATATCAAAAGTACTATGCGATGGAAGCGAGTTATTCTGAGGTGGGTGTACTTATTGAGCTCTCGTTTGGAAAAAAATTTGAAATCGTCGGCAAGTGGGCGGGATTGAATGCCAAACAAAAAGAAATACGAAAATATCATACACCTTCTAAACCGCGACTACCTCGTCATCTTCTTCCTCTGCTTCCCCTATTTCTTCTTTCGAGACGAACTCTCCAAACCTAGATTCGCGTCTGCGTCTTCGCTGACTACCTATGGCGACGCTGTGCGAAGCATCTCGAACTTTACGTAACAAGTGCATGGCGGGACCGTCGACAACAGTTTCCACACCACAACCAAGCGCGAAGGTGGTATCGGTATCCACGCTTTCTTCGATACCTTCTTCCCCTTTTCCTTTTTCTTCTTCAACTAAGAACACCCGTTCGGTGCCTGAAACCCGTCCTTTTGCAAGCGATGCTAAAGCGACGCGACGTGAAAAGACCAATTTTTCGAGCGCTTTGCTGGTTTCGCATAATGAAGGGGTGGATGGATCTTCGGGATCCGATTGACACACGACGTTGGTGATGCCAACACCTTCAGCTTCGAGCGCATCTTTTGCGGCTCGTAACTGACCAACTCCGCCATCAACCAGGATAACATCCGGTAGCGGCGTTCGCGATTGACACCTTTTCGAAATCGCCACGCGAATGCCTTCGTAATCGTCCGACGGATTTACCAAATTTGCCGGAAGATTGTATACTTTGTGTTTCGCAGAGGACTCCGAGAAACCATCAAAACGCGCGAAAGCAGCTACAGCATGTTCGCCCGCGAAATGCGAACAATCTAAACCTTCGATGGAGATGTTCGAGAGGTTCGTGAGAATATCTTTATTATAATTCAAAGGTGATTCCATGTTCAACGCATATGAAAGCGTAGTCAAAACGTCATTTTCAGATTTGATTGATTCCACTTCTTCTCTGGCGTTTGCCAGAGCTAAGGTCGACAAAGCATTCAAATATGTTTCGTTCTTCTTCGTTTTAACCATACGCTTCCCGATGCCTAGCGACTTGAACGCCATGCTGACTTCTTTAGGGTCTTGAAATTTATGCGGAATATATACTGAATCTGGTAACGCAACCGTTCGAGCCGATACGTCAGCATATGTAGATTCGATCGTTCGCTGACAAGCTTCGGCCAAATCCAAGGTGTTTGATTCTTCTTCATCGTTGGCATCGTACAGTTCAACCGTCGTACCTAAAACATCCACTAAATTCCCATCTCTCACGCGCGCAATTTTTACCGAAATGAATTTTCCAGATTTCACTGATGCACATACGTCCACATTCCAGTTCTTCCTCTCTTTTTCGCTAAGCGATAAGAACGCAGTTAAAGAACCATTTCTTTTAGAACTCTCAAGGTTTTGTACCCATGTGTTTGACAACGTTTTCAGTCTATCAATAACTCTTGGATCTTTTGCACACGTATTTTCCACATGATCCATTGCCTCTTCAATCTTATTCTCGAAAATCAAGCGAGCCGCAGTGACGCGATTGTTGAGCGTTTCTACTGCATCTTGGTCACCGTATCTCACATGAAAACGCGCACCTCGAAGATCGAGTGCCGTATCGACGCTACGCGACAAATTTCGTGCCTCTCTGTACGTCGTCTGCGTAAATATCCATTTGTTATCGAAAGTTCTCGGGTCAGCTGACTCTTTTGAAGAGCTGTCGACGACAAACATTTTACCATCTGGCGAGAGAACGATATATGCAGCTTCGGACCTTGGAACGTCTTTTAGTAATATGTTCATTCGAGGTCTTTCACGTTGAATAATTCTAGCCTCTAGTGCGAGCGCATCAGCTTCGCCTCCTGGTGTCAAAACGCAATCGATTGATTCAGCCTTATATAACAACGCACGGTGACGCGCCGAGTTTTCAAGGACGCCTGGAGTTAAATACGAGGAGGTTCTAGAACGCAAAGATTTTGCTTTACCGACATATAAAGACTTGCCGTTCTTATCGAGAAAACGATAGACGCCACATTTTGCGGGAAGCGCTTTCTGCATGTCTCTAATCCTTTTAACTTTAGCAATCGTAGCTTCGTCGAAACCGTAGTGTTTCGTGAGAATCGCTTCCGCATTGCTGGGAGAACAAGAAGATAATTTTCCGGAAGAGTTCATACTGAAATCTCCCAGTAATATACCATCATTTTCCATATATGCTTGATTCTCCCGTTTTTGCTTTTCAGCCAAGGCGTCCTCCTTCAATTTTCTTTCCAAAGCTTTCGTCTTTGTCGTTGCTCTTATGAATGCTTCTGAGTTCGGCTCTCGTCGCTGTCGCCATCTTTCCAGAGCGCGTTCCACTTCTTCATCATTTACAGTTCCATCACGATTATTATCGCTATTACCAGAACTCCTTTTAGAGAGCATAGTTCCGATGGACATTTTCTCGGCATTGATTTCTTCAGACATGATATCGAATAAGGACCGTTCCGAGGATTCACTCCCTTGTGTGGCTGATTTTGGCGTGACGTTGTACTTTTTGTTGTGTAACGCTTGTTTTCGACGTCGCCTTTCGACTTCTTTCAAAGCGCTCTTCATCGCGTCTGTTTCTTTATCAGCAAATAAAACAGCTTCGCCACTTTTATTTCTCGCTGCTCTTCCCATCATTTGCATTAAACTTCTCGATGATCTTGCAAATCCAGAAACGTCCGCGTCTAATATGGCCACCAACGAAACGCGCGGTAAATCTAAGCCTTCGCGAAGTAATTGAGCACCAACAACGACGTCAAGCTCACCAAGTTGGAGTTTTGCTAGTCTTTTTGCTCTCTCTGGAGCTGCAAGTTCAGAATGCATCCAATCGGCTCGTAATCCTTTTCCGGTTAAATACGCTGCTAAGTCCTCGCAATCGGCTTTAGTTAAAGCGCATACAAGCGAGGCATCACCTTTTCGCGCACGCTTTTCAATCATAGAGGCCAGTTTTGGAAGTTGGTTCTTCTTTGGTAAAACCTCAGTTGGTGGATCTAAAATCCCGGACGGTCTGACAACCATATCTACGCTCCCTTCTTCCCCACAGGACCATTTAAGCTCGTCTTCACCCGGCGTAGCTGACACGAGCAGGCATTTTGGGACACGTTGCCAAAATTCATCACCAGTTAACGGCCTGTTGTCCAACGCGGAAGGTAAGCGGTACCCATATTTCACTAATGACTCTTTCCGACTTTTATCGCCTCCAGACATGGCGCGTAATTGTGGCAACATGACGTGCGACTCGTCAGCAACCAACAACCAGTCTTGATTATTTTCATGAGAGAAATAGTCTAACAGCGTTACCGGTGGCTCTCCAGGTTTCGCACCGCGAAGGTGTCTGGAGTAATGTTCTGCTCCAGGACACCATCCAATATCTTTCAACATTTCCAAATCTGCAGAAACTCTTTGTCGTAATCTATCCGCCTCTAGGACAGCGTCTTCTTCTCTTAGCTCGTGTTCTCTGCAAACCAGTTCCTCGTTGATTGATTTAATGGCCATAGTAACGCGTTGTTTTGGTGTTACATAATGCACTCTCGGCCATATAGTGATGGCGTTAAAATATTCAGTTTCGTGTTGTTGTTCGTTTTCGTTAAATATGACGCGTTTGCCTTCCAAGAAACTCCCGGTATCTTTGTCCAACGTAATATCCACGTGTTCGTTTGAGTATGGCGGCCACACTCGGATTTCTACTTGTTCGGTTCCTTTATTTCTTGTTCTGAACTGCCCACGTTCAACAATTCCAAACGCCGGCGCACGTTCATACAAACACTCTGTTTCAAGCTTATCAATAATCTTTTCAGCGTTCCCGTACTGCAAATCTTCAACGTCTTTGCCCAAAAATAAAGCCGCATCGACAAAATCTGATGGCAAACCCAAACCATACAAACATGATACGGACGCCACAATAACTGGCGTTCGATTCGTTGATTTCGCTTCAACCAGGGCTCGCGTTGCGCGATGTCTCAGCGCATCTAAATCTGGGTCCACCGCGGATCTCTTCTCGACGTATCGCCCTCCACTACAACTTTCCGGAATGTACACGGAAAAGTGACTAACAAAAAGCTCCACCAAGTGCGACGTTCGTAAATACCCTCTCAGCTCTCTAGCAACCTGCGCTGCCAACGTCTTATTCGGTACGACAACTAACACCGGCTTGCTATGTTCAGCGATGACGTTTGCGACCACAAATGTCTTCCCCGTACCCGTTGCGCCTCTTAACGAAACGAATTTTCTGTCTTGCTCTTTTAACAACTTCAGAGTTTCTGCAATAGCCGACGGTTGGTCACCGGATGGATGGAACGGCGCAGTGACATCTTTATGATTCTGTGAGTACGACGTAGACGTGCTCTCGTTCGAGAGCTGTCTCGGTGCAGATGCTGCTGTACACGCCCGCTGCCTGCTGCTATGATATCTGATGACGTTTCGAAACGAACGAAACATTGCCGAGTCAAACGCGTTATCACTGTTCCTTTCTTTCCACTGAGCTCTTCTTCTCTCTCGATGAGCAGCAGTTACGAAATGGGTGGTGTTTTTAAACGTTTGACTCCGGGTGGTGTGTGCGCAACGAACAGAGCTCCCGGACATGGAGGAGCAACGCGTGTTTGTGACGTGCGCTCGTAAATAATCATTTACATTTTGACATTTTTGACAAAAGAAAAAATAATAAAAAATGTATAAACACCCCCACAAACAGACTCATGAATTCGTCCAACGCGCAAGCAGCCGAACAAGCAGCCGGGTTAATCCGAATTACAGGAACGGAGGAACTCTTGTGGAATGCAAAATACATCTCCAGAGCGGACGCGGTGGATGTCGTTGACTTTGCTATTCAACGGTCGATTGCAAACACGAGCAAAGTGGGGATTCCTACGTTGCATTGTTTCAGTTGCTCGGCGACCAATGCGAGAAGTTTAGGGAGGGAAGGGGAGATGTACCTGGAGAGAATGATGAAGAAGAGAGAGAGAGATGGATGCAATGATAGCAATAACAGTAATCATTTGAACGTGTGGGTGGTACCTTTGAGCGCGATGCAGAGTGTTTTGGTTTTGGATAGTACAGCGACAAATATAACAGAAACAGATAACGGTAAAAGTAATAGTAGCATCGATACTACAGATTATAAACTGAAACCGTCTGTGGTTATACACGCGAGGAATTTCGAAAAGAAAACATGGGTGAAGTGTCAAGTTGTAGATGTGGTAACGTCGAAGCGCGTTGTTGATGACATCGTGAATGCGATCGCAGGACAAAACATTGTGGACGTCTCATTTGAAGGCGTCGTGCCGTTGAGATTGTGCGAGGCTAAAGGGTTCTTGAAACAAAGAGAGGTGAGGAGAATGGTGGAAAGGGCGGCAAGTTTTGTGGTGTTAAAAGAAGTTATTGATAGTAAGGATAGTAATGAGTACGGCGTGGACACGCATGAGCAGAAGAAGAGTTTAGGTGGAAGCAATAGAAGAAGTCGTCATCGAATAAAAAGTAACATGAGTTATGATAATAAGGTTTCGGTCCGCGCCGGGACCAAAATTGCCACTCTAGGGAGTCCTTTTGGTGTTTTAAGCCCGAATATATTTTCACGCTTGCTCAACCGAGGGTGTGTGTCGAGCGCGTTAGTGTCAGTAGCGAGTGAAGGTATGAATAGCAACAGTAATAGTTCACCACCCGCTGTTTCAGTGGTTGACTTGTCCATAGCGCTAAAGCCAGGAGCCGAGGGATCTCCAGTTTTCCTCGATGAAAGTACTAGTCGATCAAAGGAGCAACCAGTAGTTGTCGGTATATTGATACCACCTCTTTCGTTCGCAAAAGAGCGAGATAGTGGTTCGAGTCGCGGTGCATTCCCCCTCATGATACACGCTTCGTGGATATTTGGAGATGATGTTACGATTAAGGATCACGATGTGCCCATAACTACTAACAAAAACGTATCGGCGGCTAAAAATGCCATAGAGTCGGTATGTCGAGTTGAAATACTGGACGGTACACATTTTGGTAGCGGGATATTGATTTCTAAAACCAGCGATGATGTCGACTCTTCGGAAGGTATGATCTTGACCAATCGGCAT
>VIAT01000079.1:0-14363 GCA_009618095.1 Bathycoccus sp. SAG2 | reverse complement strand
AACAACAACAACAACAACAACAACAACAACAACAACAACAACAACAACAACAAAGCAGATTCTCCTCGAATAGACAAAAATGCAAGCGATAGAAAACGTCTCGCAAAGTTACGGCGACAGCGCGAAGCTGATACGGTTTCAATTCATCGCCGACGTGTGTTGTTGTTTGAACAAAGAAGAAAAAGAAGAAGAAGAACTCGGCGCGATTTTGGATGCGAAAAGTCGTTACGAGATCGCGAGAGAAGCTTTGCGAAGAGCGGAGGAGATTTGCAAGAGAGGCGGGACGAGGAACGCGGAGATATTCAAAACCGTTCGAGAGAAGAAGAAAAACCTGAACGAACTCTTCTCCTCGGGAGGAAATGGAGGAGAAGAGGACGTGAACATGGAAAACGACGACGACGAAGAGAAAGAATTCGTGGAAAATTGGTCGAGTCAAATGCATCTGGAAAACCAAAACGAAAAGAAAAGATTGGACGAAGGATTGACCTCTTCGAAAGCGAGCTCGTTGAAAGAGTCCATTCGATTAGCGCACAACGATTTAGGTGATTATTACTACAACATTGGTAATTTAAAAGAAGCGTTCACGTGTTATCAAAAATCCAGAGAGTACGGGACGTCGGTAAAACACACTTTGGCTCTGTGCATGAATAGCATTCGAGTGGCTTTGGAGTTGAATAACATGTCGCAGGTTTTGTTGTATGCGAACAAAGGATTGGCTATCTTAAAGAACGTGGATCAGATGAATGCAAGCGAGAATGAGAAGAAAATGGCACAAAAACCGTCGATTATACAACAAGCAGGCGGCGGTATTGAAGGCCTCGGCGTGGGTGGAGAAAGCAAAGAAGAACAAAATTTAACGCGTGCAAAGTTCACATGCGCGGCAGCGTTGGCGCATTTACACTTTGACAAATACACAGAAGCTGCGAAACACTTCACGAGCTTGAAAACGGAAATAGGAAACTCGTACACGGAGGTTGTGTCGCAACAAGACGTCGCCGTCTACGGCGGCTTGTGCGCTTTGGCTACGTTTGACCGCGAGCAACTCAAGAAACACATAGTGCACGAAAACGTCACGTTTCGAGACATGTTGAGCACTGTTCCTGAAATGCGCGATATCATCGAAGACTTTTGGAACTCGCGATACCCACAATGTTTATCCAAACTCGATCTGATTAAAAAAGAGTTACTCTTGGACATCCACATCGGGAAACACGTCCACAAGCTCTTTTCGCTCATCCGTCAAAAAGCGTTAATCCAATACACCAAACCGTTCTCCGCGTTGAGCTTAACCACCATGGCTTCCGCTTTCAACTGCGACTCGGTGGAAACATTAGAAAAAGAAATCGCGGACTTGATCACGCGGGACAAAATCCGCGCTCGGATCGACTCCAGAGGCGAGAAAATTTTACGAGCGAAAGAGTTTGATAAAAGAACCGAAACGTTCGAACGGGTCCAGAAAACCGCCGAAAAGTTCGTCGAGAACGCTAGAGATGCGCTGTTGAGATCGTCGTTGAATAGATTAGATTTAGCTTTGTAATTATAAGAACAAGCGAGAGAGAGAAATGAAAGTTAAAATCGAGGTTGAAGTTGAAAAAATCTAAGGAAAAAATCAACTCGTTCTCTCATCATCTTCAATAAAAAAGCCGCCCTTTGCCCTGTATATACACACACATAATACACGGTGGAGGAAGAAGAAGAAGAAGGCGCATTTTGAGAGCACGCGGCGCAATCATAATAAACGATGGAAGAGTACGAAAAGGTAAGCCGTGTTTCTCTCTTCTTTGAATATTGATGATGTTGTTGTTGATGATGATGATGATGATGATGGTGATGATGATGATGACCTTTTCTCTCTTCTCTTCGACATCTCATCTCGTTTCGTCCTTTATAACAACGTCTTGACAATATTTAATTAACGACTGAATTATTCTATAACGCTGAACAGGTGGATACAATTGGCGAAGGCACGTACGGGGTCGTCTATAAGGCAAGAGTGCGCTCTACAGGGGAGATCTTAGCCTTAAAACGCATTCGTTTAGAGCAAGAGGAAGAAGGCGTCCCGTCAACTGCCATTCGAGAGATCTCTTTGTTGAAAGAATTGAGACACGAAAATATCGTCAAACTAGTCGACGTCGTTCACTTAGAAAAAAAGTTATACTTAGTGTTTGAGTATTTAGATTTAGATTTGAAGAAACACATGGACTCGAGTCCACACATATCGAATGATCGAATGGTGATTAAAGGATACGTATATCAAATGTGCGCCGGTATCGCGTTTTGTCACTCGCACAGAGTGTTGCACAGAGATTTGAAGCCGCAGAATTTATTGATTGATACCGAAACGAATTCGTTGAAACTGGCGGATTTCGGTCTGGCAAGAGCCTTTGCGATTCCTTTGAGGGCGTACACGCACGAGGTGGTGACGTTATGGTATCGAGCACCGGAAATTTTATTAGGCGCAAAGCAGTATTCCACCCCCGTGGACGTCTGGTCGATTGGATGTATTTTTGCGGAGATGATTAATCAATCGCCTTTATTTCCAGGCGACTCCGAAATCGATCAGTTATTTAAGATATTTCGCGGGTTAGGGACTCCGGATGACTCTGTCTGGCCGGAAGTATCGCAACTTCCGGATTACAAACCGCAGTTTCCAAAATGGAAGGCGAAGGAGATGAAGGAGTTGTGCCCAAAAGTCGACGAGTTTGGTTTAGATTTATTAAAGAGGATGTTGATATATCCTCCGCACATGAGATTGTCGGCAAAAGATGCGTTGAGACATCGATTCTTTGAGGATTACGATCCGAAGTGTCACTTGAAGAACGTGGAAAAGGCTTTAAATTCTTCACGCGACAGCAGAGAATGAAAAATATATTAGTCAAAGCAGGAAGCGCGTACGATTGATGAACTCATATCATAGAAAGAAAAAGAGAGAGAGAAAGAGAATAAAACAATAAATGTAATAACAGTTCTGTAGTTGTAAGGTAGTTGTTTGAATGATAATGGTACGGGTACGTAGTAGCAGTGATAATAATAACGATAATATTAATAACAACAATAACAACGCAAAAGTATAAATAATTATCGCTTCTCCTCTTTCTTTGCGGCGAACAAAAAACCTTTGAACGCACTGTTCTTCTTCTCCGCAACGCCAACAATGTTCCCTTCCCCGTCAATTTGTGCCGGCAATGCCGCCGCCGTGCTCGTGAAGAAGTTCAACGCCGTAAACGCGAGGATTGGGGATAAGTCCAACGCACCCAACGGCGGAAGAATCCCTCGGAACAAGTTCAAGTACGGGTCGCAAATAGTCGCCAATGGGTACACGATTTGTTGCGGTGTGCCAGGAAACCACGTGCAGATCAATCTCCCGATCAACAGAGTGTTGTAAATATTCAACGTGGAAAACAAACCGGAGGTTAAGACAACTTCCACGGCGGAATCACCCGGAATCATTGCACCAAAAAACTTGTTGTTCGAGCTGGGAACCATGATTTCCTTCGTGTTTTCGTTTTTCTTATTTCTATTATGTTTACTATTATACTGCGCCGCACTCATGCTCGCACAAAACACCGCCTTGGCCTTTTTCGCATCTTTGTTCTCGGAAATGTTCCTTCGTGCGGAGTCAAACCCAGATTGCGCGGCTTTTCGCAATTCCTTCAATCGATTAAAGACGAAAATTTGCGACGTCGATGGAAAGGATGATGATGACGATGATGACGCGACGGCAACAGCTCTTCCTAACTGCGCCATAGGCGAGGTCATCGATGGTATCCTTCTTTCGGTATTGTTAATCATTCTGATCTGTGTATACGCGTTGGATGTGTATGTATATGTGTACCTGTATGTATGTATGTATGTATGTATGTATGTATATAAATGTGTGTGAATCGGGTTTGGCGCGTGGCGTGGTACAAAAAAAATATTTTTTGTGACACAACTCTTTCTTGTGTGCGACGAGTCCGTACAATCTTCAAAAATTCTTCCACGTGAAGAAAACCATAATATCAAAGCACAGCACTCTGTGGTCTTTGACGTTTGACTCTCTCTCAAAAACTCTCTCTTTCCAAAAAAAATAAATAAAACCTGTTTCTTTCTTGGTCATTGGTTTGTCTATTTTTTGTGGTAGCAAGAAGACGGGTCATTTTCTCCCTTTCTCTCTCTTACTTAAATTTATTAATCCACAAACAAGTTGCCACTCTATTGAAGCACTTTTTGCTTACATCGTTACGTTTACGACGAATATTTTAATGTCTGCAATGTCTAGTGCCGTCAGAATGGCCGCGAACATGTCCATGAAGGTGCGCGTTGATGTCTTTTCGCACGCATTGCGATTTTTTTTTTTTGCGAAAATTCGCCGTCGCTTTTTGTCCACCGCCGCCTGGTGCTAGAAAAAAGCCAACGAGCGAGCGAAAATGGGCGCTCGATGTGTACTCAATACTCACCTAATCTCTTATTTAATTACAGTCATGCGTCGTTCGCTCCAGTACTATGAGAAACTCCAGAAAGTTTAGGTGCGTTTTATGTCGTGTGTTGTTGACTCGCGCGCTTTCCGACTTTTTTTGGTTGAGACGAGATGTGGAACACGTCAGTTTGTGGATAAAATTAGAGAAAGAGAGAGATTCGAGATTTCATAGCTGTCGCTCGCATCACGCAACCCGCTTTGACTTTTGATATCGAAGCGCGCACGAAGACGATAGCTCTCGTATGATTGCGCAAAAACTAACCAGTTTATATTTTCTTGACCGCAGTTTGGCGAGACCGACGACGACGAGAACATTTGCCACCACGGTGTCGGCTGGGGAAGCTGAAGCTTCGAGCGAAGCCGCCACGACTACGGAAGCACCGAAACCAAAGCGCCGATTCCCGAAGAAGACCATCACGGTGAAGGAATCAGACATCGAAGTCGGTAAGGAATTTGTCGGCAAAGTTAAATCTACGACGACATATGGAGCGTTCGTGGACTTTGGTGCCAAGAACGACGGTTTGGTACACATTTCTGAGTTGCAAGCTGGCTTTGTCGAGAACGTTGGCGATGTCGTTTCCGTCAACCAAGAGGTGAAGATTTGGATTAAATCCATGGAAAAGGGACGCATATCTTTGACGATGAAGCCGCCGCCGACGGAAGAGGAAATTGCGCAGCAAGCTGCGAACCAACAAGCGAAGTTTGAGGCGAGACAAGCGTTCAAGTTGCAAAAGGAGAAACAGTCTGAAGTTGCGGGTAATTTGAAAAAGGGCGCAGTTTTGGAAGGCTGCGAAGTGAAATCTATCCAAAATTATGGTATTTTTGTTGAAATTGCAGAAGGTGTAGAAGGTTTGGTTCACATCTCGGAATTATCCGATGACTTTGGGGTCGAGGCAAAGGATGTCGCCAACGTCGGCGATAAGGTCACTGTTCGCGTCTTGGGCGTCGATGGCAGCAAAGTGAAATTGTCCATGAAGGAAAAGCTCGACGTAAGTGTTTGTTTAACCGTATTTGTTGCCGTTTTTCATCGATGTATTTTCGATTCGTTTTGCGGACCACACCATTCTTTCTATTTTTTAAGGGATAAGGCTTTTGCGACTCTGCACAACAAAGAAAGAAAATGTGTACTGACCACACTTTATTTCTCTTCTTTTCATTATTTTCATTACTACAGTTGGACGAAATGGCTTCGGACATGAACGTTGAAGTTGAAGCGTCGGCGTCGGCGATTCAATTTGCGTTTAAATCTATCGGATTATCGGCGGCGAACTTCCCGCAAGCTAAGAACTCGGCATCGGCAGCAGCGAGTATGTCTACATCTGCCGCACCGACTGAGGAACCTGCGGTAAGTAGCTAATAGGGGAAACTCTGTAATCTTGTTTTGTTTTTTCTCCCGAGTAGCCCGCGCGTCGACTTAAATCCGCGCATTTGTAATAGATGACGATAAAACTTTTTGATTCTTTTATGTAAAATCAAATACTCACGTTTTTTTATTTTTTCAGGCCGCCGCCCCAGCTGCTAAAGAGGAACCCACACCAGCCGCTCCGGCTGCTGATGGCGCCGCCATCTCCGCGGCCACGGTTAAAGAGCTCAGACAAATGTCCGGTGCCGGTATGATGGATTGTAAAAAAGCATTGATGGAAAATAACGGTGATGTCCAAAAAGCGCAAGAGTGGTTGCGTGTCAAGGGCATGGCCTCCGCAGACAAGAAGCAAGGTCGCATCGCCGCCGAAGGTGTTGTCATTGACTACATTCACGCCGGCTCTAGAATTGGTGTTTTGTGCGAAGTCAACTGCGAAACCGATTTCGTCGCCAGAGGCGATAAATTTAAAGAACTCGCGAAGGATGTCGCGATGCAAATTGCCGCGTGCCCGGAAGTTGAATACATCTCCGCCTCCGACTGCGATCCGACCATGATTGCGCGCGAAAGAGAAATCGAAATGAAGAAAGAAGATCTCCAATCGAAGCCGGAGAACATCAGAGAGAAGATTGTCCAAGGGCGCATTGACAAAATGGTTAATGAAAAGGCTCTCTTGCCGAAGGACTACATCAAGGATACTTCCAAAACGGTCGAAGAATTGATCAAGGAAGCCACTGCGGAATTGGGCGAGAAGATCTCCATCCGTCGCTTCGAGAGATTCAACTTGGGCGAAGGTATCGAAAAGAAAGAGTCTAACTTCGCGGCTGAGATTGCCGAGGCGACTTCTGTCAAGGCTGAAGCACCGAAACCGGCTGAGCCGAAGAAAGAAGAGCCGAAGGATGACGCTCCAGTTGAAATGGTTGCCGTCTCTGCGTCTGCCGTCAAGGAACTCCGACAAATGTCCGGTGCGGGTATGATGGATTGCAAAAAAGCGCTCGGCTTGAACGGCGGTGACGTCCAAAAAGCGCAAGAGTGGTTGCGTGTCAAGGGCATGGCCTCCGCAGACAAGAAGCAAGGTCGCATCGCCGCCGAAGGTGGCGTCTTCTCGTACATCCACGCTGGTTCCAAGATTGGTGTCTTGGTTGAAGTCAACTGCGAAACCGACTTTGTTGCTCGTGGCGACAAGTTCAAGGATCTTGCCAAGGACATTGCGATGCAAATTGCCGCGTGCCCGGAAGTTGAATACATCTCCGCCTCCGACTGCGATCCGACCATGATTGCACGCGAAAGAGAAATCGAAATGAAGAAAGAAGATCTCCAATCGAAGCCGGAGAACATCAGAGAGAAGATTGTCCAAGGGCGCATTGACAAAATGGTTAATGAAAAGGCTCTCTTGCCGAAGGACTACATCAAGGATACTTCCAAAACGGTCGAAGAATTGATCAAGGAAGCCACTGCGGAATTGGGCGAGAAGATCTCCATCCGTCGCTTCGAGAGATTCAACTTGGGCGAAGGTATCGAAAAGAAAGAGTCTAACTTCGCGGCTGAGATTGCCGCCGCGACTGGCCAAGCTTAAATTTGAGAAAAGTAGCGGTGAATATAAAATGTACAACGAGTTGTTTACATAGTGAGATTTCTTACTAAGAAGAGAGTATATTATATACGTATGATAGCAATTGCGATTTTTTTAAGTCAGCAGAAAAATATATGTTATAAATTACTTTTGTCTTAGTCAATCACCTTTAGTCAATTCGGAGATGTCAATGCCCGTGACATCGAGAGCAACCTTTGCTGCCGCCGCAAACCCGACGATCCAAAAGATACCCAAAAGCAAGTAGTTTTCAAAATACAAGCACGTCGCGGTTCCCCCAACCGCCAATGCCGCCACACCCGCGATGCTCACCGCCACTGTCGCCGGATCTAATTTCGTCAATCCACTCGAACTCTCATCCTCCAAAACCTCTCCATCCTCCGTGTACATTCTCGGCTCGATCCCAAAAACGTTGTTGTTCTCCAAACTCGTGTCCGACCCACCTTTAAACGACTGCGAAACAAACCCCGGCCCCAAACTTCCATCTTTCACGCCAACGTAGATCGCTTCTTCCTCTTCCGCGACCACGACTGGAAAAACCTCCATATTTCTACATGTCTCCTGCGGTGTTAACTTTGCCAACACTGGATTATCCGGATACCACGACTTAATTTCTCCGGTTTTCAAATCAAAGGTCGATTTCGTCGTCGGGCACTCGATACACGCATCTTGGGTCAATCTAGCTTTCTCAAACCCCTCGGAATACGCGCCTTCTGACGGTGATCTCGATTCAATCGCGCAAATCGAGTCTCTGTACCAGAAGAGTAAAATAGACTTCCCCAAAGCGTCAATTTTCTTCCTGTCTCCCCTCGGTAACTCAGACAAAGAGAGAAGTTTGATGTATGACTCTGGGACTTTCGTCTTTGGAGTGGCAGTCGATGGTGTCGGAGTGGAGGCGTTTCCACCTTTGTCGACGTCTGCGCGTGCGATGATCGTTTGTGTCCTCTTTTTCTGTGTGATGATGTGTTTGGATTGTTGATTATGAAACGTCGACGACGATAACGCGACCGAGGACGATTTTTGCGTAGAACTTCGAACAGTAGTCGTCGCCTTCTTTTGCTGCTGCCTTTGAGAGGTGGCGACTGCGGTAGTCGCGAAGCGCGAAGCTATGAACGTGGTGACGGCCATGATTGTGCGTGTAGAATGTAATAAGCGCACGCGCGTGAGAAATGATGACGTTGCCACGCTGGACTTCTTTTCTCGTGCGTTTCTTCAAATTATTCCAAACACAACAATTAACAGCTTAATTTACAATCATTAATGAGTACATGATCTCTAATCAACCAAAAGCAGCCTCTGCGGCAGCTAAAGCTTGTTTTTGCAACTCGCTCATTGCCTTGGTATCGCTAATCTTCTTATCGCTGTCGAGAACGACTTCGCCTCTTCGCAACGCGAGTTTCCTCTGTTTGCGGCTCAGCGGCGCATTCACGGCATCGTCGGCATTTTCTTCTCCTCTTTTTATTGACCGTCGTTTCTTACTTCTATAATTATTATTACCATTCGTATTAGTACCACTATTGCTATTATCGTCGTTCTTTTCTCTGCCTTGTTTCTCTTTTAACCTTTTCTGCCATAACATCTCCTCTTTACCCATCTTCACCAACGACTTGCCGCCGAAACCTTCCACATGCTCGTCGAACAGTTCTTGAAACTTTTCCGAGAAATATTCATCGGAGATGTCCACGTATACGCTTGGTTTTGCAAATCCGGCGCCACCATATTTCGCCCTCACTGGTTGTAACACCGTTTTGAACATCTTCGCGAGCTCCTGTTCCGTCAACGCTCTCGAGAGTGGTAAAGAACGCAATATGCGAATTCGTCTTTCTTTCGCGCCAGCGCGTTTCGTTTTCCATTTTTTCACTTGTTGTTGCTTCTTATCGTCTCCTCCGTTATTAGAAAAACTAGTCGTTGAAGACGCTCTCTTACTATCGTCCGCGCGTCTATTCTTGTTGTTGATCTTATCGAACGAGCTTTCTTTGCTCACAAAATCTGCAGCCGACTTTCCATCGCGAAATGTCGTTGATTTCGCTCGGTATTGCTTGAGCAGTCCCATTCTCCGCGTCTTACGCGTGAGTATTTCTATCTATTCGCGCTTGCGACGCGATGTTTCCACTTTACGCTCTCGTGTCTTTCTACTATCTTTCTACTATTATTCCTACTCCTACTACCAATACTCGTTTTACTCGTGCGAGAGGACCTTTGATGAAATTTTGTGAAGCGTTTGGTTGGTTACATGGAATTCTTTTTCGCCATAATTTATCTTTGTGCCTGACCTACTACATAGCTCACGGGGAAGGAAGGAAGGAAGGAAGGAAAAGCCTACCGCGTAAACGAATTCAACGCGCATTATTTTCTTTGACATCGCCGTCGTTAGCTCTCAGAGATCGTCGTACTGGTACACCCACGATGAGCAGCGCCGTGCGTTCGATGCTTGGGACGACGACGAGCGTCTTCTTCCAACGACAACGTACGAATTGCGCACCAAAAAGTGCCTCGGGTGTCTGTCGCTTTTTTGTTTCCAACGGTGATACGAAGAACGAACGCGCTATCACAAGCGCCAGTGCCTCTTCCTCATCGTCACCATCGAGACGAAGTAGTACGAACAATACAGGATTCTCATCTTCGAGGAGCAACAACAACAACAATAGAAAAACGCGCTTTAACGGTGATATCGTCCAAACTCCACAGGAGAAGAAACAGAACAAACTGGAAGGACAGAGACTGTCGAAAGCGTTGGCAGCATTAGGGGTCGCCTCGCGACGAGGCTCGGAAACGATTATATTCGACGGACGAGTGAAAGTGAATGGAGAAAAGATTTTGGAACCGCAGTTTAAGGTAAACTTAGACATGGACGTGATTGAGTTGGATGGTAAAGTCGTTGAAGGCGGCGTCGAGTACGCCGGCGAACACTTTTATTTTTTAGTGAACAAACCGAAAGGGTACGTGTGCTCGACAAAGAGCGGCGGCGGTGGTAGTAGAGATAATAAAGGAAAAAACGAAGAGACTGGTAATGGTGGAAAGAAAGCATTGGATTTGTTGCAATCGTGGACAGACCAGTGGAAGAAAGGGAATCCGGGGAAGTTGCCGCCGAGATTGTTCACGGTTGGTCGATTGGACGTTCAAACGACTGGGATGTTGTTGGTGACGACAGACGGGAAATGGTCGCAAAGAGTCGCGCACCCATCGTCTGGCGTTGTGAAGAGGTACGTGATTACGGCGCCGACAAAAGTGACGAGTGGACAAATTGCAAAGATGCGTAAAGGAACGGAAGTAGACGGCGTGCACGTGACGCCAGTGTTGGTGGAAACAGTCACGGGGGATGGAGGACCAAAAAATCGCGTCGCGGTGGAAGTAGAAGACGGACGGAATCGAGAGGTGCGAAGGATAGCCGAGAGTGCAGGGGTGGATGTGAAGAATTTGAAGCGGACGAGAATCGGTGGTTTAAAAATGCCTTCAGAACTTCCAGCTGGGATGTTTTGTTCCTTGAAACCACATCAAGTTTCGTATGTTTTAGAGAAATCGCTCCAGCAAATCGGAGGAAAATTTTAAAGTGATGTACGTATGTACCACCATGGTATATATCTGCGTGTAACTAATTCATTGCAAATTGCTATTTATGCTCTATAATATATATCTACTGCTATTTGTCCGCTGGATTAGTTGCGGTAAAGCCCGACATAAACACGTCACGTTCGTTTTTCTCGTTCTTTGTTGGCGTTCGAAATAATTTCTTGAATAATGATTTTTTCTTTGTAGGGGATGTCATCAAATCAGTTTGTGTTGATGCATATGCGACTGGAGTCGCGTCGTTGTTGTCCCTCACATTTCCTTCTTCATTACCAGTCTCCGCGGTTGCTGCGACTGGTACTCCTGCCACATCCTCGTTCGCGACAGATTTAATCTTGTTAAGTTTTCGTCCCGCAAATCCAGTTACGGACTTCAGAGCAGACCAAGCTAAGTTACCTTTCAACTGCCCGACAAGTTCTCTCCATTTCCCTTCAAACGATTCACACGTGTACGAATCGAGCAAAAGCCGGACATCTTTGAACGAACCTGCTGATCCGTGGTAAGAAACTTTCACTTTCGATTCGTTGAAGCGCAAATACTTCACTTGAACAACCTTCGGACCAGAAGTGGACATGGTATCCTCGTCGTCATCGTCGCTGCCATCGTCGCAGTCTTCTTTACCATCACCAACCTTTGCCATCTTTATAGATGATCCTTTGTCGACCTTATTCGAATGGCCGGTAGCAGGTGTAGTGGCTGTTTTTGTCGTTGTCGCTGTCGTTGTCGCAGTTGCCTTTGACGTTTGAAACTCTTTTTCGAATGCCAAATGCATCTTTTTTGACTTGATCTCTCGTTCAGATGGAAAGGCATAGTCGTAAATCATTTGATAGATTTCCTTCGTGATGTCAATTTTGAAAGGCGAGAGGAGTACTTCCAAATGATTCCAAATCGGCGCTTCTGGTGGACTTGCCGCGCGGTATGCCGATACTTGAAGAAAATTTGGTTTGGTTCGTAATGCCGCGGGAACATTATTCCAATCTTCATCTAGAAGCCATCTTCCCAAGATAACTTTTTCAACAGTTTGTAAGTGTAATCCCTTCAATTTGAAAAGAGTAACGCCGGACGAATCAACGTGTCGTTCTCGTGAAAGAATTAGGTTTGTAATTTCCGCATTCATGAACGTCTTCCCGGCTTTTCTTAGCGCCCACGCGCCTCGCTCGATTTCTAAATGCATTTCCATTGCCGCTCTTTTACGATTATACTTTGTCAGGGACTCTGCGCGCCGTATCGATTTCGCCAACGCTTTTTCTTTGCGTTTCATAACATCGAGATAAGCTTGTCTCTTCACATCTTCGTCCTCCTTCAACTCCATGACTTCTGATGCATCGTCTTCGGTGCATTTCTGAAAGTCGATGTCGTACAGTCTCAGCGCATGGACAGATTTGATATACTCCAACAAAGGAGCCGCAACAATCGCTGACGCAGCCGCATCTTCCTGGTCAAACAAACTTCTCTGTCCTTTTTTCCTCAACAGAGCAATTGCGTTATAATTCGGAGAAGGAGACGTAAAATTTGATGGAGTCAAAAACAGTGCGCCGATAACATCGACTAGTACAGCTTGCTGCTCAGATTCCATTGTAGCGTCGATATCTGGAGATCTGAAAGAGAATTTTGTGGGCGCATCTGAATCGTCAGAACCACCGTTATCACCTGTTTGCGCGGAGTGCTTGAAGATCATCTCGCATGGAGCAAAGATTTGTCGCAGCAAGCTAGATCGTTTTAGCTGTAAATTCATGACTTCTTCATCGGAGTATTTATCTTCAAGCCATTGCACGCCAGCTCGGAGGTCGATGTCTGTAGGCGCGACATACGCTGCTACATCATGCAAACTTACTTCTACCAATCGCTGCTTCTGTGCCACAGACGATCTGTCCGAAGATGAAGACACTATGCGTCGACCAACAACGAGGCCGTTCTCCGCCGCAAGCAATAATCGACCGTTTCGACTGTCGCCTCGTAAATTTATTTGCGGTTCCGAAATTTGGACGACGAACAAGCATTCGTCGGTGATTACTTGATCTGAAGGAGAAATTTTTGGTTCACTGACAACATTTTCGTCATTAATCTCGATCCCCGCGTTGATCAACTCCAGTAGATCTAATTCGCTGTTCGCCGTTTTCGCGTTCGATTGTGAGGACTCGCTGAAACCACTCGTCACACTGACGTTCTTTCTATGCTTATTGTATTGATCAAAGTCCATATCGGGACTTTTACCTAGCTTTTCTAATTCAAACATCGATGGTGACTTCTCAATCGAGGTATCATCGCCCAGCGAAGCTTGCCACATCTCTCGAATCCACGTGAAAACTTTTTCTCTCGTTTTCGATTCAAGCAACGCCCTTGGAGCGTCCACGTTCACTCGTACCTCATCCTTCGCCGAAGCTTTACGTACCCGAAATTCGCGAGTTTCAAGCACTAACATCGAGTCCGTGACTAATGCACGCCTCGATGACGCATTGACTGCCCCATTAGCACCATTAACATCGCCAGCTCTAAATTTACGCGGCGAAAGGGGGTGGTTATTAGAGCCTCTCAACATCTCACGAATTTTTTCGTTAAAATTTGCTGAAGATATTTGATTCGGCTCAGAAACTGCCTCTTTTTCATCTTTTTCGGGTAAAAATATACGTAAATCTTTCGCGTGTACGTTCAAGTTTTCGTTCGCATTAGATATGTAACTGAATCCTTCCAAAAAGGCAGCTATGCTCTGGAAAGTTTCGTCTTTTTCCTTTGTTGGTAAGGAATAATTTAAATATTCCGCCGTCATTTCCCAGCTTGGTTGCTTCGAATACAACACGGAAACCATAGATTTAGTTTTCATCTTTTCTGTCTTCCCGTAACTCTTTCCTGCTACTTCAACTTTAGTCTTCCCATATTGTTTGTACCTCCACGCATTCCGTAACGATACCAAATCTGGTTTCATCAGCGCTCTCCACCATTTTTTCATGTACCTCATATCTTCCGTAGTGAATCTGAAATATGGAGTTTCCGTGAACTCAGAATCCATGCTGGTACCGTCGAATGAGTTGAGGACACTGTGCAGATCTGATTTATTTCGCCCACGTGATGGTGAAATTAGCACCGAAGCCATCCTCGAAGGAGAAGACTTGAGTGCCGAAACTTGGGTTTTGAAGTCGTCAGATCGCCATTTTACTAGCGGAGGTGAAGAAGAAGTTTCAATACTATTCGTATTCGTGGTGGAATCAAACGAAGATAATGGCGTTTGGAAATTACCTACCGTGTTTTTCCTCGATGACGTCGGAGTCACGAAATCTTCATCCACTGATTCTTCTGCTATGCTGGTACTGATCTTTGTTTCATTATCATCGAGAATGTGATCTGCACGCCATCCTGGAAGCAAGGTATCTTTGCATGCGAGTTGTACG
>VIAT01000078.1:0-14368 GCA_009618095.1 Bathycoccus sp. SAG2 | reverse complement strand
AGTGTGTGTGTGTGTAGTTATTCAGTACGGTATAAAGTCGTTTGTTCTTATTATTAAAATACAAAGGTTTTATGTGTGCGTTTTGTCACGCGCGTCGTTGCGTGCGACTTCTCTTCTCTCTCTCTTGCATGTACTCAAACACATCAAGCTTCCTCCTTTTCCTCTCCTTCCGTTTCCTTTTGCAACTCTTCCCACGTCTCGTCGTCGTACACAAACTGCGCGCCAATCATGTACGCTTCGTTCTCCGCGTCGTATTCCGCTTTCACTTTCGAAACCGGCACCGTGATGCCATACACGGTTCCAAACTCGACGTCGTCCTTCACCTTCACGTCCACCGGCACGTCCTCGTCGACCTCCACGTACTGTTCCACCACGTCGATAATCTTCCTTTTCATTTCTTCCATGGATTGATCGCTCATCGTGCACCGATCGGCGACTAAAATCATTCTCAACCGTTTCTTCGCCTCTTCTCGAGCGGTGTCCGCTTCCGAGGGCGGGAAGAAAATGCGATACGCGGCGGACAGTTTCCCCCAAAACGTCGTCTCTTGGCGCACCGAAGCGTCGTCGAATATGTTCGAGATATCGCTGGATTTCGTTTTCGTTCCTTTTTCTCCCACTTCTGCGGCTCCTCCGGACGACGACGTCGTTTTCGCCGCTCTCAAAGGCGTCGTTCGATTTTGAAATCGCCGACGATGATGATGTCGTCCTCGGTGTTCAGACGACATCATCATCGATCTCCCATCGAAGATTCTTCTCTCTCCTCGTCTCGACGCGGAAGCCGCCGCCGCCGCCGCCGCCGCCGCCGCCCTTTTGGCTGTTGTTGGACTCGAAAAAGAGCGTCTTCTTCGTCGCGACGAACACGCGAAGCCGGCGTTGGCCTCGTTTCGGCAACACGCACGCATTTTGATTGTGGTGTTGTTTGGACGATCGTATAGAGATTGTAAAGTCTACGAGGAGGAGGAGTGTGTGTGTGTCCTTTTGTGTATTTTTCGTACGACACTTTATTTATTAGGCGTCCTTCAAAGCGTCGCTTTGTGCAGTCCTTTTTTTATTGTGTGTGTGTGTCTCTCCTTTTCTCTCTCTTCTTCTTCTTCGTCGTCTTCGTCGTCTTCGTCTTCGTCTTTTATTTTTTTTTGTGGGCGTTTTTTTTTTCTTTTTTCCAACACAAGACTCTTTTTGGACAGAAGAAAGAAAGAAAGAACGAACGAACGAAAGAAAGAAAGAAAGAAAGAGGATCCAGTATGGTATGGTACGTTCATTTATATTCATAATTTTGTTTTCTTCTAAAAAACTCTTCAAGTTTGTATCACCAACAATAGTAGTAGTATCCATATGAACTCTTTTTATCAAGTTCAGATATCGAACAAGCTACTAATTTTCGAATGTACATGATCAAGCAAAAGAGTAGCTTAGCTCATTATTATTTTCAAACGTGTGTCACAAAACACTCTGAGAGAAGAGACTCTCTCTCTCTCTTTCACAAGCAAAAAAAGTCTTTGAAAAATTTTCAAAAAAAAAAAAAAAAAAGAGACGAAAAAGAGACGAAAAAGACGAAAGAGAAAAAAAAAAGGGAGAAGAAGAGGAGAAAAAAAAACATTTTTCAAAAACGTCGTCGTTTACGTCGTTTACGTCGTCACAAAATCTTCTCTCTCTCTCTCTTTTCTCTCGCTGCATAATACGACGCGCACCGCAAGCTTTGAAGAAGACGAAGAGAGAGAGATCGAGAGAGAGAGACGACGAAAGGACAAAAAGGCGTCGTGGCTTTTTGAACGCTTTTTTTTTTGAGGAAGAAGAAGAAGAGAGGTGTTTTGTGCGATTGGATCTCTGCGTGTGCCAAACGTCGTAAATCTCGAAATCGTCATCGTCATCATCATGACGGCAGGGCGGGAGAAGAAGAAGCAAAAGACGTCCGAAGATGAACACCCCCTCTCCTCGACGAAAGAAGACGCGGAAGAAAAGAAGGACGATGGTGTCCCCGTCGTGACGCCATCGCCGGACCGGGTGGTACCTTCCGCGGAAAAGAACGACTTTGAGACGACGACGACGCGAAGCCTTCAGCACGACCCGTCGGAGATGACCGTGGAAGAGGACCAAGATTTGTCGCTGATTGACGTCAGCGAAGGCGCCATCGAAGAAGAGAGAAAGCTGGCGAAAGAGAGAGAAGAAGAAAACCGCGATCAGACGAAAGAGATCACGAGCCCAGAGGCGGTGGTTTTAGACGACAAGAAGTTCGAACACCTGGACGAACTGCTGAATAAGACGAACATGTACACAGAATTTTTGAAAGAGCAGATGGAGGAAGGACAAGAGGACGACGACGACGACGACGACGACGACGACGTGAATTTGACGACGACAAAGAGTAACAAAAAACGAAAATCCACAGGCACAGAGGGTAAAAAGAAAGAAAAGAAGACGGATGCGGAAAAGACGCAAGAATTATTGCCGTTGATGGAATCGAGCGCGGTTTTGAGAGGATATCAGTTGAGAGGCGTCAAATGGTTGATTTCGTTGTGGTCGAACGGGTTGAACGGAATTTTAGCTGACCAGATGGGTTTAGGTAAGACCATTCAAACGATTGGGTTTTTGAGTCACTTGAGGAGCAAAGGGATTTGCGGGCCGTTTTTAGTGGTTGGGCCGTTGTCGACGCTGTCGAATTGGATCAACGAGTTTAAGAAGTTTTGCCCGGCGTTTCCAACGGTTTTATACCACGGGAGTAAACAAGAGAGGGCTGAGATTAGAAATACGCGGATGCCGGTGAGGACGGTCGTGGACGACAACTTTCCGGTGATTGTGACGTCGTTTGAGATTGCCATGTTTGACCGCAAGTTTTTGCAAAAGTACCAGTTCAAATATTTGATCGTGGACGAAGGACATCGATTGAAAAATTTCGATTGCAGGTTGATTCGAGAGTTGAAGATTATTCCAGCCGCGAATAAGTTGCTATTGACGGGAACGCCGTTGCAGAATAACTTGCCCGAGTTGTGGTCTTTGTTACACTTTTTGTTGCCGGACGTGTTTTCGTCTTTGGACCAGTTTAAGAGTTGGTTTGATTTCAGCGAAGAGTTGGACGAAAAGGTTGAGTTTGCCGAAAGAGAGCAACAAAGACGCGCGAAAGTCATCTCCAAATTACACGGAATCTTAAAACCGTTTCTGTTGAGACGTTTAAAAGGTGACGTGGAGATTTCCTTGCCGAGGAAGAAGGAAATTATTTTATACGCGAGCATGTCGGAGACGCAAAAGAAGTTTAACGACGCCCTCGTCGATAAGACGATCGAGGACATATTGAAGAAAGAGGCCTCCGGGAGCCGCGTGCCGGTTGGGTCTACCGCTTTGAACAACATGCTCATGCAATTGAGAAAGAACTGCAATCACCCGGATTTAATTTCCGGTGGAATAGATGGTTCGATCATGTTTCCGTCCGCGGAGGAGCTGGTCGAGCAGTGTGGTAAAATGCATCTGTTGGAACGCTTATTGACTAATTTGCGAAAAAATGGTCATAAAATGTTAATCTTTTCGCAAATGACGAGAATGTTAGACTTGTTGGAATCGTATTTCGAACAAAAAGGCGAGCGTGTCTGTCGCATCGACGGTTCGGTGAAACAAGATCAACGAAGAGAAGCCATCGAGGCGTTTAACACAGACCCGACCGTGGACATGTTCTTGTTGTCCACCCGCGCCGGCGGTTTAGGCATCAACTTGACAGCGGCAGATACGGTTATTATCTACGATTCCGATTGGAACCCCCACGCGGACATGCAAGCGATGGATCGCGTTCACAGAATTGGTCAAACGAAACCAGTGCACGTCTATCGCTTAGCCACGGCGAACTCGGTGGAAGGCAAGATGCTTTCCCGAGCGGCATCAAAGTTGAAGCTCGAAAAATTGGTCATCTCCGGCGCCAACTTGAAGCAAGGCACGACCAAGGAAAAATCCGCCGAATCTATGTCCACGGAAGAGCTCGTCCAGCTGCTCAAAGGCGGTGGGAGTTCAGGTACCGACGAAGACATGCCGCAATCCGGCGTCATCTCGGATAAAAATTTGGAAATCATCCCCAGCCGTAAAGATTTATCCGGCGAACAGGCGAAACCGAACCCGGAGAGAGGCGTCGGATGGGAAGACGTGGAAGACCGGTCGGGCATGTCCTTGCTCGGTAACGTCGAGAAAAAGTAAGGCTCCACCTACACACACACACACACACACAGACAGAGACGGAGACAGAGACGGAGACAGAGAAGACAGAGACAGAGAGCGTAAAAGAGAACAACAACAACAGGAGAGATCCACCACCACCCTTTGTTAAAAAAAAAATCCAAAAAAAAATCCAAAAAAATAAATAATAACTCCCCTTTCTTTCCCTTTATTGCACCAGTATTACACCCACACTTTTAATCTCCAATCCTCCTCCTGCGTTGGTGGTGGTCTCTTACGCTTTTACGCGTCTCTCCACTCTTTATTATTTCAGCGCAGATCGACGCGATTTAGAAGACGCATCATCGACGGTTTTTTTTTCTTTTTGTTGCGACGACGATGTTTGCTTCGACGACCGGCGCGACGACGACGACGACGACGTCCTCGATGTTATCCAGCAGAAGAAGAGCGACTTTGACGTCGTCTTCATTGGTGAAATCGCCGATCATCATCGCAGATAAGAAGACGAAGAGCGCGACGTCAAAGTCATCCGTCGTCGTCGTTCGCGCGAGCGCGGATGCTGGGGACGCGACGAAAGATCCTCTCCTCGTGAGAGCGACGAGAGGTGAGAAAACCGAACGGCCCCCGGCGTGGATGATGCGTCAAGCCGGGAGATATATGAAAGTGTACCGCGACTTGGCAGAAAAGACGCCGTCGTTTCGAGAGCGCTCGGAGACGACGGATTTGATCGTCGATATCACGCTGCAACCGTGGAGAGCGTTCCAACCGGACGGCGTCATATTATTTTCGGACATATTAACCCCGCTGCCGGCAATTGGAATCCCGTTCGAGATCGACGATTACAAAGGACCGCTGCTGGATAAAACGATTCGATCGGAGGAGGACTTGAAGATGATGCACTCGATGGATTACGGGAAAGTCCCTTTTATCGAGGAGTCGTTGAAACTTTTACGCAGCGAAATCGGTGATACGGCGACACTGTTGGGTTTTGTCGGTGCACCGTGGACGTTGTGCACGTACATCGTGGAAGGTCAGTCTTCGAGCACGTATAAGACGATTAAATCGATGGCGTTTAGTAACCCGACGTTGTTGAAGAAGTTGTTGTCGAAAGTCGCGGATTGCATCGGGGATTACGTGATTCATCAGATTGATTCCGGAGCGCAGTGCGTGCAAATTTTTGACAGTTGGGGTGGGCAATTGCCGCCACACATGTGGGAAGAGTGGTCGAAGCCGTACATTCAGCAGGTGATTGCGAAGGCGAGATCGAAGTACCCGAACGTGCCGTTGACGTTGTATGCGAACGGGAATGGCGGTTTGTTAGAGAGGATGGCGTTGTTAGATATTGATTGCATAGGTTTGGATTGGACGATTGATATGGCGGATGGTAGAAGAAGGATAAATTCGGTTCAGGAGAAGGCTGTGCAAGGGAACGTGGATCCGGTAGTTTTGTTTGCCAGCGAAGACGCGGTTGAGGATGCGGTGAGAACGGTTTGTAAGAAAGCAGGACCGAAAGGCCACGTGTTGAATTTAGGCCACGGTGTGTTAGTTGGAACCCCGGAGGAGAAGGTGAAACATTTTTTCGACGTGTCAAAGACGATCAAGTACGATTAAATTCTTTTTGTGTGTGAGTGAATGACGGTGTGTGTGTATACACGAGAGCTATAAATAAAACTAACCGAGGAGCATCCTCGCACATTGCAACGCTAACTTGTTCGAACTCTCGTCATCCAGCACAAACGCGTGTTCGTAACTCTCGTCTGTGACGATTTCGAGACCCTCGATTTCGTCCATCAACTTATCTCTTTGATGCAACGGTCCCCAATGATCTTCGCCGGCGTAGACGAAGCAAATCTTCTTTGCGTGCGCTTTCATGGCATCCACAACGTTTCCTTTCCAATCGCGTAAAAACTTAAACTCCGTATCCCCCATCAACGCCATATTCACCAACGACATTTCTCTCGCCCATCTCTTGGTCACCGATATTCCCAGCTCGCTCTTCATCCCTTTCGTCGCTCTATTCTCGATCGCCTTTTTCAGCGCTTTACACCTTTGCATAAACCCGAGTAGTTTCGCCACCGCGCGCACGACGACACGTAAACTCACCAACCAGGCTAAAAACTTCTGCATCTTTGATCTCTCGTTCACGTGCAAAAACGGCATCAACCCGACCATTTTCTCCATCTCTTCTGAACGCATCTCGTTCACCACGTGCAACGCCACGTGCGACCCGATCGAGTGCCCGACGAGAAAACACCTCGTCTTCGTCTTCTCTTCTTCCATCACTCTCGACTTCACGTACCGCAACACGTGCGCTTTCTGTTCGTCCAACGTGTACCACCGCGGTGTTCTGCTCGCTATTTTTGCCTCCGCGTGGTGTCCGAGAAACCCGACGCACTCCACGACGACGCGCGCGGTGGTGGTTCTACGCTTTTTGTTCGACAACACACCACCCACGTTCTGTTCTGTCTGTCGCCGCCTGTGTTCCAAAACCAACGCTTCGCTCAACGCGCGAACAAAGTTGGAGTAATACTCCGCCACGCCTGGATTCCCTGGAACGCAAATGCACAGCACCTTCTCTTCCTCTTCGTCCTCTTCGTCCTTCTCCTCTTCCGTCGGCGACGTCAAACTCGCCGTCGCTCGAACGACTTCGAACGACGACGACGCGCCATTATCCTCTTCTTCTCTCTTCTCCAACGGGTGGTGTGTTGGAGCATCATCATCCAAAACGACCATGTAGTCGAGAGTGGAGGATGATGATGCATCTCCTCCTCTTCGTCTACGACCATCGTCCCGAAAAAGAGCCCTTTCCCCTTTTTTTTGCCTTTGCGAACGAACGGTTCTTCGAAGAACGGTTGTTGTTGTTCCCGAATGCGATGATGCCGACGCAGAAGAAGGCGCGTAATCTCGCGCCAAAGCGTTCATCGTGTGCGTCTCTTTCTTTGTGCGAAAAGAAAATGATGATGCATTTTTTCTTTCGATTTTTGGAAAAATGCGTCACATTATTTCTTTCGAGAGATATCATCATCATGAAGGTCGTCGCCACGATGGTCGCAACACCAACGCAAACGAAGCCTCTTCCCGCAAAAGGTCGTCGTCGTCGTCGTCGTTCCTCGAGAAAACAACAACGCCTCGACGACCGAAGAAGAGGAGGTTCTTTTGTGTCAAGGAGGAGGACGACGACACCAACACGCATACTATTTCGAATGGCGGCACAACACCCTTTAAAAGGAGACGACGATGATGATGGCGCTTTGGACACAAAAAACGACGCTCTTCTACTCGATCGGATGAAGATCGCCGTCCAATCCGCGACGGCCAGACCGACGCAAAAACACGTCGTCGATGCCTTGAAAGACCTCGCCACGCAAGAATTCGGCCTCGCGAACGTGAAGTTTACCGAAGTGATGCAAAAGATCGATGAATTGTACGACCACAATCCGCAGTTTGGATATTCGTCTGGCGTTGGAACGGAAGGAGGATTCGAAACGCGCAACGAAGCGGGCGCGAACGTCGGGTCGAACAAAGTCTTTTATTTCGCGAAAATGCACGGGTTTACGGAAGAGATGACGCTGCGTCTGTTTTGCGAACACTATCAGAACGTGTTGGAAACCCCAGACGGGACGTCGCATTTGAATATCCGGAGTTTTATGAAGAACGGGTGGGAAGGCGTGCGCTTCGACGGCGAAACGTTACGGCCGAAAAGCGAGAACGCCGCCGAGGAGAGAATCGATCAAATTTAATACGAACGGACGATGAAAGATACCAGCGATGTAGACAGATGTACCTCTTCTGCCATGATACACACGCGCTACGTGTTTACTTTCCTCTTCTTAGCTACATACCCTTTTGAGCGTCTGCATCTTTGCTCGACGAACCCTTTTCTTCTTCTTCTTCTTCTCCTTCAGCCGCCGGCGACGTCAAAGACGCTCCTTCTTTCATCCCGTCCTCTACTCCTCTACTATGTCTATCCCTTGTTGTTTTCCTCGGTCTCAACTCTCCAATTCTATCCACGTACTCGATATACGCCATCTTCGCCGCGTCTCCGACCCGCGTCCTCGTTTGCATCACCCGCGTATACCCGCCCTCTCTTTCCTTGTACCGCTCTGCCAATGGCCCGAACAATTTGATGATGCTTTCATCCGTTCTCAGAATAGCCTTCGCTCTCCGTCTCGCCGCTAACGTCCCTTCTTTCCCGAGCGAAATCATCTTATCCGCGACTCTTCGCAGTTCTTTCGCCTTCGGGACCGTCGTTTCTATCCGCTCGTGACGTATCAGCTGGTCCGCCATCGTGCGCAACATGGCCCAGCGATGCGCGGAATCCCGGCCGAGCTTTCGAAACGCGTGCAAGTGCTTCCCCATGAAAAAGACACACGACACGGCGCGGACCGACAACAATCGCAACAATACTAGCAATTCGAGGAGCGGCACCGGTCGTCGGTACACTCGAGCCTATGGTGTCGCGGTGGTGTCAATGATGATGATGGACGAATTTTATTATGAGGGGTTTTCCCCTCAAAGAAGAAAAAGGTGCAAAACGAACGGACGCCGCCGCGACGGAAAGATGACGATGACGATGACGAAGAAAACGGTTAAGAAAAGTGGTGGTGCTTGTCTTTTGTTTGCGTGTGCTATTTTTTTACAACGCGACGGCGGCGGCGCTATGGAAGAAGAGGGAGGAAAGGAGGAAAAGGAGAGCTCGCGAGGTCGTCACGACGGCGGGATGGAGACTTTCGTAAACTCGAAATCGATTTCGACGCGAACGTTTGGCGCCACGTAGCTCCCGTCCGTAAAGGTTAACCCGTCGTCTCCGCTGGTCGTCTCAAAGACGCGTCGCGTTCCGTTTCTCGCGATGTATCTGTCGTCCGAGAAACTTTCGTTCACGTCGCGCGGAAGTACCGGCGGCGGTCTCGTCTTCGAGTAGACGAACCCGATGGGTCGGTTGTTTGTCCTCGTGTCGAAGACGGTCTCGTTCGTCTCCAGATTTTTCACCGAGACGTGTGCGCCGCACAAGAACCCTTGTTGAACGTACTCCCCGCCGCCTTCGACGATTTCTTCGTACGACGTCCCTTCGTTTATCCTCGTCGTCCTTCGCGCGTCTTTCGCCACCGCGCGCGTGTTTGCCTTTTCTTCTCTCCTTTCCCATCGCGTTTTCGCTTGTTCCGAGACCACCCCGAACGTCAAGAGACCGAGCCACGCGACGCCGCCTTTCAAACCGAATCGGCGGGTCAGAAACGTCGCCACGGCGTCCGTGCTGTCTGCCTGCGGTTGTCGTCGTCTCCTCCCGTTTCGTTTTTCCCGAGGCTGCTGTTGGACGCTCTTCGACGCATTATTGGACAAAACTTCTTCTTCTTCTTCTTCTTCTTCTTCCCGGGAAGAGTCATTTTCATTTTCATCGTCATTCTCGGCGCACACTACTCGGACGACTGAACGGTGGTGTTGTCTTCGCAAAGGGTGGTGTTTTTGACGATTCTTCTTCGTGCACATCACCACGCGTTTCGGCGCTTTGTTTCGAACCCAAAAATAACCACGGGGTGTGTTGTTTTGCGCGATTCTGCAACAACAACACCAACAGGAGCTTTGCGTCGTCGTCGTCATAGTTGAAGGGGGGTAGGGGGTCTCTCTTTTCCACAAGTAAAAAAGCAAAGAGTTTTTTTTCTAGGAGTAAAAAAGAGGAGGGAAAAGTGTGACGATTTTATTCAAAAAAAAAAGAGACGAAGAATGTAACAACAACGAATGTATTATTATGAACACTTTTGTGAGACAAGTTCTTACATTCGCTCAATATGATACCTTAAACTACACAACACCCCTAAAAATACTCGTAGAGGGTTTCATATTTAGGTAATGTAAGAACTGGTCTTATCACACCTCTTCTTCTTCTTCTTCTTCTTCTTCTTCTTCTTCTTCTTCTTTAGTCGAACAAGTCGTTACACAGGAGTCGAAGAAGTCTTTTTTATCTCGAGAAGACAGCAAAAAGACGACTTCGCACACGTGACCCCGAGTGTTTGCATACGCGAATGAGCACGGATCGAGCCAGTCTAAAGTCCAAAGCGTCGTCGTGTTTAGGAGGCTCGACTTTGCCGCGTTCGTCGACGCCGCGCCGCGCGTTGGGTCCGCCGCCGCGGTTTTGGCATCTGGCACGAGACACGCGGCGATTTCTTCGGCGTCGTCTACAGAAACTATGGATATTTGGCCAGTGGTTAATGCACAAGCCACGAGAAGACCATCCGGAGATATTTTGGCTCGTTTGCAAGTGGAAGGAAGTTCGAGCGTGAATAAGAGGGTGTTCGTGGAGGTATCGACGACGGTGAGGGTGGACGCGACGACGAACGCGCCGAGGGAGGAGGAAGACGGAGAAGAAGACGCGTCGTCGGAGGAGGAGGAGGAGGAGGAGGAGTCGATTTTGGTGATATTTTTCATCGATTTCGTCTCGTTGCTCGAAGGAGCGAAAAAGTCAACGCTGCTCAATCGGCCGTAAAATGGAACGTCTTTTTTCGGGTACTCGTGGACGTATCCGCGAATAGCCGTTTGCGCGTTTCGGACGAAAGCGTCCCAACAGAGCGCGCGGGAAATGTTGGAGTTGGAATCGAAGTGGGACGTCACTAGGTAATGTTTTTCGTTCCCGATAACAGTTGCTGTTTTTTTCTGTCTCATCAACGCGGCTTTAACGATACCACCGCATCCGCTCCAGTTTACTTCGTGTATTTTTGCAATTTTTTCGAGATGGCCGGTATCGCCTTCCCAAACTTTGAAACGACCGCTCGCATCGCAGGTGACGATGTGTAGAATATTTTTTTCTTCGTCGCTAAAATGGATGAGTGTTGATGTTATGGCTGATTTTGGCATCGCTTCTGCCCCTTTATCGAAATGGTGCCTCAACATTCGCTTCCTCGCCCACTCGTTCGAAGCGTCGCGCGAAATAGAGGCGTTTTTCATATATCGCGCTTCGTCTGTACTATCGCAATCTTTCATCCAAACGCTGGAAGTACCATCTGCAGACCCCAGTACTAAGACACCCTTGTGGAAAGCACAGCACGTGATTCGTTTCAAGTGCGTTTCTCGTAAAACAGCTTTACTCTTCACACTCAAATCTAGAGGGTGAAACTCGTACACGTGCGCGTCGAAGCCTTTCGCGAATGTTACCGCGAGAGATATCGCTCTTCGGCGCGTGTTTTCATCAATATTCCATTCGAGAGCTGCTACGGCGCCAAATTTACCTTTATTTCCGCCAGTGTCAACGTTTAATATTCTCTTGCTCTTTTTCTCGTATATAAACACCTCGCCGCCGGCGTCGCCGGATGCGATAAAAACGCACCCGTCTCCCTCTCGCTTCAAAACAGACATCACCGTCACCGCGTGTGTGTGCTTCTCGTGCAACGTTCGTAGTTTCCATCCTGGTTTTGATGCGTGTGTGTGATCGTTTTCATTCTTCGGAGTACTCTTTAGATGCATACCGTTCTCGTTTCGTCCATTTTCTCTCATTTCCTTCACCTCCTTCTCGTCCCTTTGATGCGTCTTCTTCGTTTCCCTCGTCCGTTTCCAATCGTACGTCGGTTTCCTCAAATTCGCCCCATCGTCGTCGACCTCGTCATCGTCCCAAAAGCTCTCCCCTACTAAACTCGTCTCGCCGCCGTTCAAACGTCTCATCAGCACCTCTTTCGCCCATTTTCCTTCGTTAAACGCCTTCGCCGACCCGTTTTTTTTATCCGGGTGCGCGCGCAACGCGTGCTTCCTGAATGCCCGGTCGATCGACGCTTTACAATAAGAATAACACTCATCGTCGTCATCTCCGAAAGAAGAAGAGAGGTTCAAAATCTCGCGCGCTCTGCGAAGAGCCGCCGAAACCCTCCGCGATGTCGTCGTCGTCGTCCCTGTGGAGGAGGACATAATATTTGTCGACACCAAAGGGGTAGTATAGTTTCGAAAAACGCGTTTTTCGAAAGTCGTTCCGGAGTCGTCGTCGTTCCACTGAGCGTTGTTGAACACACACAGATCGATGATGATCACATCTCAAAGCTCTTTTTTTTGGTCAACGAAAGAGAAAGAAAAAAAGCGTTTCGAAGAAAGTATTCTTCGATTTTTTTGATACCCTAAATAATGGATTTCCAAACACCACACCCCTAAAAAAAAACGCGTTTTTCTTCATTCGCGTTCTTCTCTCAAAAACCATCGTCGTCGGAAGACGTAATAAGTCTTTGTCTCGCGCGCGCGAGAGAGAGAGAGAAAGGAAGAAGAAGAGAGAAGAGTCTTTAAAGGCCTTTAGTATTCGGAACGAGAACGCAAAAAACGAGAACGCAAAAAAAAAAAATGTCTTTCTCCCACCATCATCGCGTCGAAGCAAAAGCGACTTTTGTAGGAGTGCCATGTCGTTCCCGCTTTTTTACGAGTCCATCATCGTTAGGTGTGTGTACAAAAAGATTAGGAGTGCGTGGAGTATTAGGGGATTCGTCTTTGTCTTCGTCGTCGTCTTCTGCATCGAAGACGACGACGACGACGACGACGACGACGAAAAAAGAGGCAGTGTTGCGACGCATCGCGTCGTCGAGAAAAGACGACACGATCGAAACGAGAGAAAAAAAACGAGAGATTTTAGAAGCCATTTCAGCGCTCGAGAAGGAGGCGTTGGTTTCGAGCCGAAGAAGAAGGATGATTTTGGATGCGAACGACGACGACGCAAAAAAAATCTCCTCCATCGAAGGTCGTTGGTCGTTGGTCTATTCGACTTCAGACGATGAGAATAAAGCGATGTTCGCGTTAGACGATGCGAACGACAAAATCGTGAAGGATATTTTGGATGCTTTGTATGCGTTTTTCTTCGCGTTCGCGGCGCCGTTCGCCGGCGGCTTTCAGTCGGAGACGTATAAAAAGAAGGGGCGAGGAGGAGAAGTATTCATCAAGTCCATCCGAAACGAGCAAATCGTCGATTTGAAGAACGGAAGGGTAGAGAATCTCGTAGATGTAGAGATATTAGGGCGAGAGACGCGAGTGGTTGTTCGAGGTGAAATCAAACTGTTAGATGAGAACCAAGAAAAAGTACAAGTCACGTTCACGGATTGGTCGTTCGGCGACGTCGTAACTTTGCCTTTGCCGAGACCTACGGGTGGGTTAGAGAACACGTACTGCGATGAAACCATGAGAATATCCAGAGGAAGTCGAGGTGGCGTGTTTATCACCACGCGAATAGGAAGGGATACACCGCAAAAATGAATGTATGTGTATATAGATAGGTAGATAGATAGATATTTTGACAACGCGCGCTTTACTGTACAACAAACTGAAAGAAGAACACGTAGTAATCGTGATCACTCGGACGACGATTCAGACGACGATTCAGACGACGCGTTGTTCCCTCCGCTACCCGTGGACCCGGGAAAAACTGCACTCGCGTGGTGTTGAATCATTTTCCATTCCCCTTCTTGTTTCTCAAACACATTCGTACACGTCAAAGTACTCGCTCGCATCACCACCTCCTCGCACGTCACGATACCTAAGTTCCCGTTCGCGTACGCCTCCACGCTTTTACATTGCACATCCATCTGTTGTTCTCGCGATGTGTTCCTCGAACCGCCATTTCTCCCTTCCATCGATTCAAACACGATTTTCCACGACTCTCTCACGTTCTCCTCCCCGACGACCGTTGGCATCCCCGGGTGCGTGCATCGCACGTGGTCCCCTCTCCCCCACACTTTCGAGTCCATGGTTGTCCAATCGCCTCTCCGAAAGGCATCGTAGAACGTCGCGTTGCACGTCTCGACTGCCACGAGGTCGTTTTCTTTTAACGCTTTGATCTCGTCTCGCAATTTGGCGGCGTTGGCGTAGTTTTCGAGGGATATTTGGAGTTCGAGGTCGCGTTCGAGCGCCGCCAGATCGTAATAGTTGTGCTTTCCTTCGTCAAAGTTCTCATCGTCGTTAGTATTATTGTTATTAGGGATGATGCTTCCCGGTGGTGTCGCTTTTATTAGTGTAATCCTCTTCCCTCCCTTTCGTCGATTTTTATTACGGACCACCACCACCCTCACAAAAGAAGAAGAAGACCCCGCCGCGCTTGTTGTTCGAGAAGAGAGCACCATCATTCCGTGTTGTTTTCTCGAGTCTTCTTGGTCTTCTTCTTCTTCTTCTTCTGTCAAAGCGCGTGTTTGTGTGTGTTTGTGTGCGGCGTTTTAATGCGATTTTTGATGTTGTATAAATGCCCTTCTAAAATTCTTTTCTTTTTCCA
>VIAT01000077.1:0-14513 GCA_009618095.1 Bathycoccus sp. SAG2 | reverse complement strand
AGAGAGAGAGAGAGAGAGAGAGAGAGAGAGAGAGAGAGAGAGAGAGAGAGAGAGAAAAAAAAAATGGGTTTTATTTTGGGGGGTGAAGATTTAATAACGCGAAAGAAAGGGAGGGAGAGAGAGAGAAAAAGCCCTTTAGAGTATGCTGTTGTTATTGTAGAGTACGCGCACACATACATAGATATTTATACATACACATACACGAATCATACGCGCCGACGCACATCTATTACAATTAGATTTCATCCAGTAAACCTTTCCTCCCATCCTCGGGCGGAGAAGGCGAGTCTACTTCTTTTGCTTTTTTGTTACTCTTCTTCGCGTTGCTGTTGCTACTATTGCTACTGCTACTACCACTAAACTTGGAGCTACTTTTTTTCTTTCCCTTCTTCTTCTCGTCGTCGCCAGTGTCCAGCCCGTCCATGGGAATGTCGAATAAATCATCGAGAGACATCGGGTTCGATTCCTTTGGTTTGTCTTCCTTTGTTTGAACATCGCCACCCTTTCTCTTTTTGTTCTTGTTCTTTGATGTCTTCTCCGGGTGAAGTTTCTTCATGACGTCGTTTTCAACCGTATTCACGGTATCGACGTTGGATTTTTCACTTTTCCGAACGGCCTCGATCAAGTTTTCAAGAACTTCCGGATCTACCTCACCACTCTCGATTCTTCCTCTCAAATCGGCTTCGTTGAGAAACTTATCCACGGTATTCTTCGCGGCGGTTCTCGCGAGCCACTCGTCCTTCCCTTTCTCCTCCGCGAGACTTTGTTCCACTGCATTGAGTTTCTTTTCCAGATCTAATCGAGACAAGACGTCGTCCTCGGTGATTTCCGAATTCTCTGGTAACGTCGCGTCGTCGGCGTGCGACCACAAAATGTCCTCGTTATCTGAAACCCCTCGGAGGTCGTTCACCATTGACCGTGCGATTCTGTGGGCAAAATCGTCGGAAGCCACCGTATCTCTCACATTCTTTGACCATCCTTTCACGCCTTCTTTTTCTTTCAAACGCGTGATAAAATCTGAGACGGACAATTTGACTTCCTCGGGTGACATTGTGTTCCCTCGTGAGTCGGCGTCGAAGCGTTGTCCGCGTAGAATGTCCTGCTCCGAAACGTCTTCGGTGAGTCCTCCGTTCTTGGATGAATCGCGTTCTGAATGTGTGATAGGAGGCGACTTACCTCCCCACGGATACCTAAACGGCATGTTCGCGTTGTAATACGCGCCTGTTTTATCTCGATCGTTTTCTTCCAGGATTTTCTTCTCGTTCGCAATCTTCTTTGACATTTCGCTACTTAAACCAACCTTAGCGGAAGGTTTCTTGTCGCCTTCATCGAATTCATTCAACAGTTCCACTCTTTCAATCTGTAAATTCGTCAACGTCTCGTTCAATCCTCTGAGTTCGATTAGTTTACGGTCTTTCGGAAGCGTCTTGGAGTTTCTTACTTTTTGCATCAACTTCTTCGCCATGTTAATCTCGCGCTCGTTTACCGAAAGCGCCGCTCCAGCGCCGCCGTCTTTATCAAAGTTCGCGTTGAATTCAGATCCATCTTCTTCCTCTTCTTCTTCCTCTTCTTCCTCGTCTAATTCACCATCGTCGTCGTCTTTGTTTGAAGAGGATTTCTTCCTCTTGTCGTCGTATACCATCGGCGGCACATACTCCTCGCCTCTAAAATACGCCAAACCTTTGTCGTAATAGTGCAACTCTGTGCCTAAAATAGTCGCCAGAACCACCACTAAAACTAATAAAAAGCAAATTGCCACTCTGGCGACCCATGGACTCCCGGAACACAAAAACATCCTCTTGCCTTTTTCCAACTCTTCTTCGTCGGCTAACTTTTTCCTCGCGAGAACTTCTTGCTTCTCGAGATCGTACAATTTCGCATTCATCGCCAACTGCTCCTTCTCTTTGCGCGATTGTTTTTTACCGCTCTTTTCGCTGATTTTCGTTGAACTCACTTTGCTGCTTTTCTTCGACGTCGTCATCGCGTTTTCGTATTGTAATCGCTTCGCGACTTCGTCTTCGTCTTCGCTCGAGACCGACGCCGAACTCTGTCCGTCGTATCGCGAGCGCCGGCGTCTGCTGTCGTCCACATCCTCGTCAAGGATATCCACCACGAAGTTTTCTTCCGCGTCGTTGTTTACTTTGCCTTTCCTCTTCTTTTTCTCGTCCAGACTGGCGTTGGTGTTGGTGTTGCTCCCGTACGTCGTCGTCGTCTTCTTCTTTTTGCAGCACCCGCCTTTTTCGACGTCCGCGTCCGGCGGTCCGCCGATAATTTCAATCGTCTCTCTCTTTCCTCTTCCATGCCTCGTGTTCCATCGAGCCACTTTCGACGTCGACGCGCCCATCGTCAAAAGCGAGTCGTTGCTGGCCTTCTTCGCTCGCGTTTCGGATTCTCTTTCGAGTCGCTCACTCTCTTTCGTCCACGACGCCTCTACTCCTTACATATATACCGGGGGGACATCTCAACCGGACATTCTCTCGCGCACATCATCATCCAAAACGCGCGTGTTTTATCGCGTCGTATCTCGCTTCGACAAAAGGCGCCGCGCTTTCCTTATCCTCTCTCTCTCTCTCTCTCTCTCTCTCTCTCTCTCTCTCTCTGTGCGCGCGCGCGACACACCAGGCGGGTTTCGCTCGGTCGATCGCTCTCTTTCTCTTTCTCTCTCTTTGGCGACATGGCCAAGAGGTCCCTTGAAGAGCCCGCGGTACAAAACTTTAGGGTTTAGGGTTACAATCATCACTTTGAGAAAGTTGGCACCCAAAAATGGCGTGCACCTTTTACCGCTTCAAAGAGGGAGACGAAAGAGAGAGAGAGAGAGAAGATGACGACGACGACGACGACGATGACATGTAACAGGAGTGGGTTGGTTCTTTGCCGGTCTCCTCCGAGCACAACAAAAACGATGATGCGGGGGCGGCGGCTGTCTCTTCTTCGCGCGACGGCATTTGGAAAGACGACGGCCAAATCGAGACGACACGGAGGTGACGTCAGCATTCAGACGACGATGAGGACGCGACGAAGAAAGAGTGCGACGACGAGTGTGGAAGCGTCCTCCAGGACGACACCGACGACGCCGCAAAAGTCGAAAAATACGGACGAAAAGGAAGAGAAGGAGATCTCCTCCTCGCGTGGTGGAGGGTTGGCGGACGCGGAGTTGAATTTAGGTCGCTCCGCCATGCTCGGCTTTGCCGCGACGACGATTGTAGATGCCTCGAGTGGGTTAGGCCCAATCGAACAACTCATCGGCGAAGAGAAGAGCATCGTCGCGCACGTGGTGAACCCGATAAACTTGGTAAAAGACGCGTTAGAGGTGACCGGACTGTACGTGGAGAGCGTTATACTCGTTTGGGTGTTCTTGAGCGGTGTGTTTTTGTTAGGCGTCATGAGCGGATTACGGACACCGAAAACGTCGACCTCGAGCGGAGTACACGCCAAGGCGGCCGATATCATCAAAGTGGCGTGGATCGAACAAGTGAGAGAGAATAAAAAATGGGAGTTGTTCAACGGTCGTTTAGCCATGCTTGGTATTACCGCATCGTTTATTGGAGATTACCTCCTCGCGGAAGGACCTTTGGAGCAAGTGACGCAAGAGTTAGGCGTGCCTGTCATCGACCAGGAGATTTTCGCGTTGATGTTTCTCTCCGCGGCGAGCTTTGTATTGGTTTCGACGTTGGTGAGAGTCGGGAGGAGAGCGTTGTCGGAGAGCAACTAATTTGTTTTTCCAGCCACGATTTACTTTTGCGCTGTATTATCATACACATTTAGAAAATACACAATAACTATGTACTACTACTACTACTACTACTACTACTATTTATTCGTCGCTATCGCTTGCAATCAATTCGCCTCGGAACCGGTTGGGATTGTTCTCGCCGTCGTCTGACTCGTCGTCGTCCGAGGAAGACGATTCAAGCACGTCGTCGTCGACGGGTGCTGTTGTCGTCACGGCGACTAAACGTTTCTTCTTCTCTTGCTCACAATTTCCATCATTCTCTTTCGAAGCGTTTAACTGCTTCAACCGCTCTTCTTTCGCATCCCGGAACCAATCTTCAATTTCCATCCCAGCGTCGAAGAAATCCGTCGGGTATCGAACGTTCGCGTCAAACATCTCTTCGCCTTTGTGTCTGTGCGAAAAATACGATTCGCACGCTGACTTATAATCGCCTACGTTAACTTTCATCTCAATCTCTCTGTTCGCGTCTATGGAAACCTCTCGTTTCCATCGGTGCTCGTTCGCGTTTAACGCTCGATACTGGTTCAAAGGCATCGCAAATGGACACCTCGCCGCGTGTGGTTCCATTCGCGACACTCCAATCAACTTTTCGCAATCGTGTTCAAACTTTTCTTTCATTTGGCCCTCTAAACCAAACGTATGCCTCAGTTGATACGTGTGTTCGTTTTGATAGTTTGCCATCGCGCCGTGGGGGAACACGGCGGAGCGCCAAACTTTAAATATTTCTTCCAGAGGTAAACCAATTCCTTTTAGGAACAAGTTCAACTCGTACCGCTTGAAGTGTCGAAGATGTTTTTTCACGTGCAACTCGTCCATGACGTCTCTCATGCACGGGGGAAACACCTTCGCGTGCGCGCCCGAGGCGCCTTCTTTGATAACTTTCAACGAACGCTTCAATTCTTTCGACGGTTTTCTCGAGTGGGATGGTGTCACTTTCCCGTCTTCGCCTTCGTACGTTAACACGATTCCACCGCGTCCTAATCTGTGTTTTCTCCTCCTCGAGTCTCTTCTGACCGCGCCCCAGTTTCCGGTTCCGCCGTATTTTAAATTCTTTCCCCCGGCGTTTGCGTTCTTCATCAAAATCTTATTTCTTTCCACCAAATGTTTCGTCGCGAGTGCCATGAGTGGGTGAAACTCACCTTCGTCTTCCTCGTCCACGCTTGGTCTCCAAATTTTCAACCGATCGCAGATATCTTTTAATCCAACGTCAAACGTGTTATTAGCCATCGCGAATCGCTTCTCTCGGTACGCGCATTCTAAATCTTCCTCTAGGTAGTCCTCGTACACCGCGAACCACACGAAAGGCAGCAAAGTTTTCGGCACTAAACACTCTCCTTTTCTCATTATCGTTATTTGTCGTTCTCCTATAAGTTTTCGACACAATTCGAACGGATACCAATACGCTTCTTCGTCTCCGTCTTCGTCTTTTCTCCCTTGCGCGCGATGCGCGACGTCTTCAGGCAATCCTCGCACCAGCTTCAACTTCACTCGTTTCTCGAAAAGATCCACCTCTCGCATTTTCAGCCACTCTCGCATCGTCCTCGACGCGTCGCACAGCGCGAGTCTCAGTGTCTTCCTCGAAAGCGCGTCTTTCCTTTCATCGATGCCGCCAAAGGCGATGTCGTCTGTATCTCCTCCACCAAGGTCCTCATCATCATCGAGACAAAACCGATGCAATCGCGTCGCGATGTCCCGCGTCGTGGCTTCCGGTGCGAACGAGAGCGTCGCCGTTTCTAACGCGTGGTGCGTCGCCAACCGCTCCCGCGCCAGCGCGTCCAGTTCTTCGATGGATGCGACGTTGTTGTCGTTCATCATCGTCGCACACTCGTATTCATCGAATCCATTTTATACAACAATCCGCTTTTCGCATTTTCTTCTCTCTTCTTCTTTGTCAAAGCGTTCGTTCGCTTTTGCCTCCTCTCTTTACGTAAAACCGCCGCCACGTCGACCGACCGACCGACCGACCGAGACTACCTTTGTTCACTTTTCGCGATACCAAAGTCTCTGTCTGTCTTCTGCTTCTGTCTCTTCAAAAATGGGAAAAAAAGCGCACGAGACAAAGAGGGGGAACTTTTTAAAAAAGAAGGAGGCACCTTTTAAAACCCTAGACTTTCGGCTGATTTGATACCCTAAAAAGCTTTTTTTTTTCGGCCTCTTTCTTTTTTGTGGGAGTTTTGGGAGATTTTTTATCCACATCATCATCATCATCATCATCGTCTCCGTTTGACGCGAGCCAAAACAACACGAAGAAGCCGACGACGACACTTTTCCGACGACTTTTCTCTCGATCGACGTAAGAAGAAGAAGAAGAAGAAGAAGAAGAAGAAGAAGAAGAAGAAGGATGACACACGCGACGATGGCGGGGCGGTGCTGCGCGACGGTGGCGATGGCGTCTCGAAAAAGATACGTCTCATCATCATCGTCAACAACAACGAAAGCGTCTCTGCTGTCGAGCGCGAATAACGGGATGAACAACAACAGACGAAAAGGGCCGAACGGACGGCGATTGCGCGTGATGATTACGAACATGGCGGCTGGAGATAAGGTGGACGATTTGAACATCAAAGCTTCGGAAACGAACGTCTCGGAAACGAAATTGGGGGGCGATGTGAGACAAATATTGGGCTTTAAAGGCGCGAACACGGAAGACATTCCGGTGTGGAAAATTCACATTCAATTGACGAAACCAGGGACGTGGGTGCCTTTAATTTGGGGGGGGATGTGCGGTGCCGCCGCCAGTGGCCATTACGAGTGGAATTTAGACAACATCGGGAAAGCGCTGTTGTGTATGACCATGTCCGGGCCGTTCTTAACCGGGTACACGCAAACCATCAACGATTGGTACGATCGGGAAATCGACGCGATCAACGAACCGTATAGACCAATCCCGAGCGGAGCGATTAGTGAGAATGCGGTGAAAGCGCAAATTGCAGTTTTATTGCTTGGTGGTTTGGCGTGTGGGTGGCAGTTGGACCAGTGGTGCGAACACGATTTCCCGGTGATTTTCTTGTTGACGGTGTTCGGGAGTTGGGTATCGTATATTTATTCCGCGCCGCCGTTGAAGTTGAAAGCAGAAGGATGGAAAGGATGCTACGCGTTGGGAAGTTCGTACATCGCTTTACCGTGGTGGGCCGGAATGGCCACGTTTGGTCAGTTGACGCCGGATGTGATGCTGTTGACGGTGTTGTATTCCATAGCTGGGTTGGGTATCGCCATCGTGAACGATTTCAAGTCCATCGAAGGCGATCGCAAGTTAGGTTTGCAAAGTTTACCGGTCGCCTTTGGAGTCGAAAAGGCAAAATGGATTACGGTCGGGACCATTGACGTGACGCAATTGTTCGTCGCGTTTTACTTGAGAGGCATCGGCGAAGAGTTTTACTCGAATGTATTGTTTTGCTTAATCGCGCCGCAAATCTTCGCGCAGTTTAAATTCTTTTTGCCGGATCCGATTAAAAACGACGTGAAATACCAAGCCGCGGCACAGCCGTTTCTGGTGTTCGGTTTGTTAGCGACAGGTTTGGCGTGGGGGCACCACGTGAACATGTTAGGCGCGTAATGAAGAGAGGCGACGCTACCGTAATAACTTGAAATGAACTTTTCGCGATACACTGATACATAATACATAATACATCTTTTGGTTCTTCTTTTAAATACGTATATATATATATATATACGTATATATTTCTTTTTGAAATACGTACGTGTGCTTTTCCTCTATCTTTTCTACTTTCCATTCGTAGTAGCATCAGTATATTTCTTTGTTTTGCGTGAAGAGCCCGAGGAGAAAATGCCTCCCAACGCGAATGCGAACACCAATCGCCCAACCGTCGGCAACAACTTTGCCCCATACTCGGTTCCTAAAATCGTCTCCGCTATCCCCCTCTTCAACACTTTTGGCGTTTTATACCCAGGATCTTTGGCCAAGCGTAAATATTTCTTACCACTCGGCACTTTAACGACAGAAAAATCCCCTAAAACAACCTGCGCAACTTCGTCTGGCGTCGACGGCGTCACCGCCACCTTCTCGCCTCTCTCCCAGTTCGCCGGCGTGGCAACTGGATACTCGTCTGTCAGCTGCAATGAGTCTACAACTCTCAAAATTTCATAAAAGTTCCTCCCGGTCGTAGCAGGATATAAAATCGTCGCTCTCAACTTCTTGTGATCGTCCACGATGAACACCGCGCGACAGGTCTGAGGCATTCCTTTTTCATCCTTCTCGGCTGGGTCGAGCATTCCAAATTTCACCGCTAACGCTCGCTCTTCGTCCGCTAGAATTGGATAGGAAACTCCGGCATCCTTTTTCGGGCCACAATACCCGCTCGCGTCGATATCTTTGATCCATTTTCGATGAGACTCCGCGCTATCGCAGGATAACGCGAGAACTTTCACTTGTCTCTTTTCGAATTTGGGTAACAGTTTTTGTAGATTTCCCAACTCGGTGGAACAGACTGGAGTGAAGTCGGATGGGTGCGAAAATAAAATCGACCAGTGATCGTCGCCGATGTACTCGTAGAAGTTTATCGGACCAACGGAGGAGTCGCACGAAAAGTCTGGGACGGTGTCGCCGAGGTTTAAGGGCATGCTTTTCGTTCAATTGGAATTTTGGAAATGAAGAGAGAGAATTCAAAAATTTCTTTCTTTTGAATCCCCTTTAAATTTACACTGGGTAGTAGTAGTAGTAAATGTAAGAGACCAAGAAAAGAGAGGCGAATAAAATAAAACTATATGCGCTGCGCCTACATTCTATGTTAATATCATCACCGAGCAGTGATCGTGCTACTACTAATTACGACTACTGTCGTTCATAGCCATCACACCTTCTCCCTCGTCTTCTTCGGCGGCTTCGGCTCGCAACATTTCCAACGACAAGCGTTTCAGATCTTCGACGCGAATAAAGCCTTCGTCGTCGGATAAATCTTTCAAGAGCTCTCTCAGTTCGTTTTCCGCGTCTTCGCCGATTTCGGTCGTTTTGCACACGTTGGTGACGTTTAAAAGTTCTTCGAGGCTCATGATACCGTCATTGTCGGCGTCTAAGAGTTTGAACTTTTCGCCGATGGCGGTTTCCGCCGACGAGAGTTCGCTTTCGACTTTTCGGAGCATCTCGTCGACGCGAGCGGAGACGTCGTCGGCAATTTTGTCCGTTAAGGAGGCCTCTTCTTTTGAGTGGGTGTAATCGTCTTCGTCCTGTTCTTTATCGCGAATTTCAGCTTCCCTTTCATCGCCGCTTGTAGATGAGGCGGCGAGTTTACTTGCGTCCTCTTGCATCTTTCTCAATTCTACAGGCGACGGCGCGAATGGATCTTCGTCGTAATACGTATCGCCACTGCCACCACCTTCACGCAATGTTCGCAACTCTACCAGCTCGTCTTTTCGTTCCGTGTACGCGTCTAACTTTTGTTCGACCAATTCTGTGAGCATGCGTCTTTCGTCGCTCACGCCGGAGGTATCTAAAACCATAGCCAACAATCGAGAGAGTTGCGCGCGACGTTTGGACTTTCGAGTTTGCATTTCGAAGTCTGTCTCTTCGTCTGAACAGGAATCCACCTCGGAGCGTTTGATATTTTGAATCGCATCCACGGCTTCTTTGTCGTGCTCTTCGAGTTCGGCGGAGGAGAGAGAGGTGCGCGAAACGACTCTTTCAACATCCGACGCACCAGAGACCAGCGTTTTCTCCATCTTTAAACTTGCAGATGCCACGTCTTCTTCAGTTTTTGCGGCATCTGACCCTTTATCGACAACACGCTTGGGTGATAACGACTCCAATGGTTTGGACGTACTCTCCGAAACCATTTCCATCTTGGCAACGTCGGTCAAACCTTCTTTCGTCGCGACGACTTGCTGCTCTGCTTGTTGTTGAAGCTGTTGTTGAAGCAAGTATGAAGTTGTCGACTTCCTCGCGTTCACCCAGAACCTTTCGGAATACTGCATGCCTTTCAAATACTTCTCCATCGCTGCTTTTGCAATTTCCATCTCCTCTCTCTTCGCATCTTCTGCTTCCCACTCGAGCATCGCGTCCCGTCCTCTCATGTTGGCCCAAAATCGTTCCGAATATTGTGGCCCAGACAAGTACAAACGCATCTTCTCCTTCATATAGGCTTCCGCTTTCAACCTTTTCTCTCTCGCTTCTGTATCCTTTGCTTCTTGTTTGATCGTCTCTTCCTCTCGCATCAAATACTCCAACTTTTTCTTGTACTCCTCGCTGCTTGACTCGTGCGCCATAGCCGTCTCGACCGACACTTGCGTAACCACTTCCTCCGGTAAACTCGCCAAAGTATCCGTGATGTCCTTCAACGTCGCCGTTTGCGTGTCCTCTTCCTTCGCGTGGGTGATTAAAAACGCGCGACTCAAAATCAACAGCGAACTGGGCAAGTTGTTTTGCAACGACAACTCCAACCAGTCGTTCAGTTGCCGTTCCAATTCCTTTCTATCTTCCTCCCATCGCATTCCTCGAGTTCTCGCGGCAGATTTCAACTCCTCGTCCGATAAACCTTCAACCCCTTCCAACTGAATCAATCGATCGTCCTGTTTAATCTCTCTCAACTTATTTCTCAATTGATACCGCAAAAATGTATCTGTCCCGTACGGCGATATGCCAACAAATTTACACATGTTCACCAATTGCGTCCTGTTAATGTTATCCAAGGTAAAATCGTCGTTAAAAAGCTTGGCAAACCTCACAATCTGTTCGTTCGTGACCGTCTTACCACTTCGCACGGCGTTCATAAATTCGTACAAAGCGTCCGCTTTTTCTCTTTTCACCCCCGAACTGCTATGTTTTAACCCTTTCGCCATGACTTTAACCGTATCTTGTAGAAACTTCGCGACTTCAATTTTAGCTTTCAGTTTCCGCTTCAATTCCTCCTCGTATTTCAACTCGTCTCTAAACGTGCTCGGCAACATGTTTGGAAATATCTTCAACGCGACCGGTAAAAATATCTCCATAAACGGTACCAACACAAACACCGCGAACGGCACCAACCGAAACACGTCCGCAGCTGTTCTCGTCAGCTGTCTTCTCTCCCTTCTCGTTAAGGTGAGTCCTCCCATGAGTTTAAACCCGAGTCGACTGGCGATTTTCACCTCCACCCACAACAGTTTCGCTCCGGACCAATAGTGCGCGAATTCGTGTTTCGCGTGTTTCCACGCGGAATTCAGCGTCACCTTCCATTCGCTCGGCGATTGCCTCAACAATTGCACGGAATACGGTCCCCAACTGATGATGTATTTCGTCACGCTTGTGACCGATTTGTACGTTCTTTTCGCAAAGTTTATGTGCTGTTCGCGTCGCATCTTCTCTATTTCAATGCGTGCACGTTTTAACGCGTTCGCGTCGACTTTTGGTTTCGCCGCGTCCCCCTCCGTCGTCTCGCGTGTCAAAGACCCGCGTTGTTCTCGTCCAAGCGATGGGGCGACCGAAGTTGATTCCATCCTCGCTCCATCCGACGCGTCCGCCCCGGTGTACTCCTCGCGCACACTTCTCGCAGCAAATCCACGCAAATCGACGCCATCGCATCGCTCAAAAATTGTCCGTCGTTTACGCCGTTGTCGTCGTCGCTGCGTGGCCGTCCACGAGAGTGGTGGTGGTGGTGCACGCGTCGCGTCGCGATCATCGTGCAATCGACGATGTTGGACGCTTTTGTGCCGTTGTTGCCCTTCGTCGTTCCCCGGCGAAGAGAGAAAAGGAAGGGATCTCCACGTCGCCGCGAGCGCGCAAAGGTCTCGACGGAGAGGAAGACGAAGACGAAGAAGATCCATCCGCGAGATGGCGAAACGTCCGCCGCGTCTCGCACGCATCGTCGGCCTCCCCGGTACAGAGCAACTACTTCAACAACGACAACAGACGGCGGAGAGTTTTGGAGGGAGAGTGCTTTTGGTGCTTTTGAAGTGACGAGTTCGAGTGGGTAAAATACAAAACTCTACGACTAAAATAAAGGTTTTGACGACTACGACTACGACGACTACGACGACGAGAAGATTTTCGTCAGCGTCGACTTTTGCGCGTCCGTCAAATCGTTCGCGACGACATCCAAGGCACCAGCGCTGTGTAACCGTCGAAACCCTTCCTCTAAGAACGCGACGAGTTCGATGTCGTCTATCGGGTCGTCTTTATCGTCGTGTTCTTCGTCGTCGAAAAAGTCGCCGTCGAGCAAACCTTTGAGCATGATTTTCTCAAAGATGTCGCCGGACCAACCGGTACATTCGCCGCCATCGTCGTCGTCGTCGTCGGAGTTTTCGTCTCCTTCTACCTCCTCGCCGCCGCCATCGTCTTCCTCCCACTCGTCTGCTTCCAACTCTTTCGCTTCGGCTAAGGAGTCCGCGAGGAGACTGATGATTTTTGAAGGCGCGGAGACTTGAGTGAACTGTTCGGGACCGGTTTTCTTCGCTCGAGATCGCGTTCGGATTGTTCCAGGGGGTAATTCAACTTCTATTGGATTCCCTTTGAGAACAATCGAGCCATTCGTTAACGTTGAATGCTGCGTGGCTAAGATGAGCCCGAGCGCGGTCGTGGTCAGTTTCACGTCGAATCGACCGTGAACGTCGGGTTGGCCTTCGCACCATTTTTTGAGGACAAACTCGAGTTGCGTTTTGCTCTGTTCGTTTTCAGGAGACGGTTGAATTTCGCGCGAGGCAAGCAAAGAGACTAAAGCGTTCGCGTCGACGTGCGCCAAGCGGGCAAAAATGCACAACAAAGAGGCAATCAACATCGGTCGAGTGGCGGTTTGTAATCGAGCGCACACTGCATCGCACATCTCCGGAATCATCGGACCAATGATAGACGGTAAACGACGAATCATTTGGCCTAAAAGAGGTGCGACAAATAACGCCGCACCCTCTTCGCATTGCGGCTGCAACGAAGTCGCACACGCGTCTAAATACGCTCGAGACACCGCAGAGGGGTCAGATCCGCCCCACGATAATATCGCTTCACCTTTCGCCGCTCTCATGAAGGCTTTCATCGCGTCTAAAGCGTTTTGGACGATGCCAACGTCGTCCGAGGTTTTCGCGAAGGTTGAAACGTTTTCAAACGTAGCAGCAAATGCAGATCTTGCGACGTTTTCATCCACGCAAGCTTTCAATAAACACGCTAAAATGTCCAACGACGCTTCGACCAACATTTCCGGTTGTTCGTCTGGCGTTTGAAACACTCTCGCCAATTCTGGAACGAGTAATTGCGTCAATTCCGCGTTACATTTCGGTTGCTTCGCCAAGGCTTGTATGACGTCTCTCGCTGTTGCACCTAAAAATGGATCGCGAACATTCTCGGCCCAAATACGCATGATAGCTGGCGCTAACAGAGAAAGCCACTGCAACGCGGCGTCCCCATCGCAGTTGACGACAATCAATAACGCTTCCAAAATGAGCACTAACGCTTCCTCGGTCGCATCGGTTAAGAGTTGGCCGAGACCTTGGTACACATCGCCTAATCGTGAAAGCAGTTTTTGTACCTTTACTTGATCTTCTGCGCTGGTTTGTTGCTGTTGTTCACCTTTCTTATTGCTCTTTTGCGTGGATTTGATCACCATCGGCACGAAAGCGATGAGTGAGCGACAGGCACCAATTTTGACCGGAAATTGAGCAGTTTGATCATTCAAAGCGTTCACGCTTGCATCTAAAATCGTATTCGCACCTTCCGCCGATGCTGCGGCAGCCAAACGACTCGCTGCCCAAAGAGCGCGTCCTTTCAAAAACGGATTGGACGTAGGGGTCGCGCTGAATTCAGTTCGGATAATCTCATTCAAAAAAGCGTTACAATCAAACGCAGGACTCGCATTTTTGCTCCTGGCCTCTTTATCATGCTCCACTAAGCTATCTGACACGCTACCGACGGCCAACAAAGCCGCCTCTTTGGAACGCCACCAATTTTCGTCTTTATTTTTTTGCTCCTCAAAGGACTGTTCGAACCGTTCCGCGACGACTTCTGCGAGAACGCCGTAAAAGAGTTTCGGAAACTTCGCGCTTATGTTATCTAAAAATATCGCACTCGTCGCTCGGACGGATTGGTAATCATCTTCTTCATCCGCGACGAATTGATTCACGTCGTCTTCCCACGTCTCTAATTGATCGTCTGTGGTTAACGACGTCGCAACCGCAATCGATACCAAACTCTTTATTCTCGGTTGGACGCAACCCTTGGCAATTTTCGTATTTTCAATCATCGTCATGGCGAGTTCCATGCACTGCGTGACAATGGCGGCGTTCGAAATTTTATCTCCCATGTCGTCTTCGCAATCATCCAAAGCGTTCAGCTCCACGCCTCTGCATTGCACATACCTATTCGCGGCTTTTTCAAAGACGTGGAAAAACCGTTCTACGCACCCTCCGAAAGTTTGCTCGGAAACCACTTGTCCACCAGTAATCTCCTTCCCGAAATACTGCACCGTTCCTTGCATTGCCTTCAACGCAGACAAGGTCAATGTGCACCCACTCACGGTCTCAAATACGTCCGAGCGAAACTCAAAAATGTTCCCAAACGCGACAAAATTGCTCTCCAAAAACGGTGTCGCCGCTTCTTTAATTTGCAACCGAATTTGATCGTCGCCAATCATCCCTAAATTAGAATAACACCCACTCGTCGTCGCGCAGATAGCAACGCACGATTGGCCGGAAGAGTGGGAAGGGTTGCTCGGCGAATTGTTAATACCGATTCGAGAAAAAAGAGACGTGAATCACGTGAACGGAGCTCTCAGGTGCATGTCTATGCTTTGCGGAGATTTAGAGGAACAGCAGTTACCGAAACTCGTCCCAGAGTTATTCCCGGATTTGTGCGGGTTGTTACAAA
>VIAT01000076.1:0-14741 GCA_009618095.1 Bathycoccus sp. SAG2 | reverse complement strand
TGTTGTTGTTGTTGTTGTTGTTGTTGTTGTTGTTGTTGTTGTTGTTGTTGTTGTTTAAATCCTCGTTGTCGTCCTTCTTTTTCTCGGCGGCCCCCTCGGTCTCCTCCAACGCTAGCCGCATCAACTGCCCATCCAGTAAAGCGACATCGAACGTTTCCTTCGACGCTTCTTCGAGGCACTTTTCCAACGAATCCGATCGCGTGACTGTTACGTGTACGCGCACACACAGAGAGAGAGAAGGAGATGATAAGTTTTGAAAAAATGTCGATATAAAATGTGCGCATTCTCGATCTGTCATATCCTCGTCATCTCCCAGAATATCTTCCATATCCAAAAGTGGAGAGAGATCATCGGTCGGATCCGATGCGTTCCAAACGTAATCTTTCGCCGGGTTCGGTCGCGCCACGCGTCCAGCCATCCATCGGAGCACGTGCGAGACACCCTGGGGCGTCTTTTCGTTCGCTTCGTTGGACTTTTGGTGCGTTACGTCGAGCATCATCCCGCGCGTATGCACGCGGATTCAAAAGACATTTTCCTTCCCTCAAAAGGAAGGGAAACAAAAAAAAGAGGGCGAGATGTAACCAACTCAATCGAATGCATCCGCGAAAACACCGCGCGTCTCGCGCCGCGACGCGACGAATTCTTCCACCTACCTTCGTAACGGAGCGATTCTAACACTTTTTTACTCTCCGAATGCGTCGTTTCGTCGTCGGTGACGAGGACAACCTGTTCGGTATCGACGAGAACACGAGAACGGTCAGTCCCGCGCAAATGTAAAGGCCCCCCCCCCCCCCCCACTAAAACCATCGAGAAAAGTTTGAAAAGAGGTCGTCGTCGTCGTCGTTCAAAAAGATGAGAGAGAGAGAAGAAAAAAAAAAGAAGTCGCACCTTCAGCCCCTCGGGGAACCCGGGTCGCGTGCTTCTCACGAACGTCATCACGTCCGCGCCGCCCATGGCGATTTCAGACCGCGCGCCCATGACGATGATTGATGATTGACGATGATCCCTCCGATTACACACAAAAAAAAATGGAGAGAGGAGGAATCGCTTAATAATGGGGGCGTTTTTTTGTGTGTGTCCTCCCTTTCAAAACGAAGTTTTTGAAAAAAATTATAATAGATGAAGAGATGAAGATGAAGATGAGAGAGAGAGAGAGAGAGAGAGAGATCTCGCTTGGTGGCTCTTTTTTCAAGCAACAGTGTTTTGTTGCAGAGCAGCACGAGACAAAAAAAAAAAAAAAAAAATCTCTCTCTCTCCCCCAAAGCTCTCTCCCCAAATCCAAAGTCGACAATAATAATCCTCCAAAATCTCTTTTTTGCCTGCGTAAATATATATCGAGTCGTATCCACGCAGTATAATTAAGAGTGCGACTCACGGTCGAAAGGAAAAAAGAGAGCTGCAACATCGCGAAAGTCCTTCCGCAGAGTCGAGTCGCGCGAAGGAAAAGAACCAACACCACTTTGGACACCAGGAAGCCGGGGAGAAGAGTCAAAAGAGAGAGACGATGACGACGACGACGACGACGACGACGACGTGTTGGCGCGTCGCCGGCGGTGGCTCGGTTCGTCAAAGCAAAGTCGGGAAGGGGAGAAAAAACACCCGAGCCCCTTCGACTGATTTTCCCGGGATTGTATTAGCGGCATCCGCAAAGTCGGACGACGTCGCGATGAGTGCGGCGACGATGGAGAGAAGCAGTGGCGAGGCGTCGACGTCTGGAACGTCGGCGTCGATGGAAACAATTTGGGAAGAGACGGAAGCGATTAAAAACTTCAAGCTCAGACCAGGACGACACGCTTGCTTTTCGGCAAAAAAATCTGGCACGATAGACGTGCTCGAAAATACCGAAGATCCCGCTCGAAGTTTACGAGAATATATGAGTTTACCCGCGACGTCGTATTCGACATTAGACGGAGAAACGGTGAAACGAATAGATGATTACACGTTCGAGTGCATGTTAGGGACGCTATCGTTTCTTGGGTTTAAGATTACGCCGACGGTAACGGCGAAGGTGGACGTGAGACCAAACGGCGTCGGGCCGATGATTTCGGTTGAGGAAGCGACGATTTCTGGGAGTAAGATTGTGGAAGATGCAAACGAACAGTTCCAGTTGAGTTCGGTGAACGACGTGTCGTGGTTTGATTCCGCGACGGAAGAATGTCCGAACCAAAAAACGATTCAATCGGAAACCATGGTGAGCGTATACTTAATTGTGCCAGGGTGGTTTCCGTTCACGGTGAAGAGCACGGAAAGGACCGGGAGGTTTGTCGTGAATCAAGTGGTTGGACAGGTCGTGCCGAGGTTTTTGAAGCAGTTGAAAGCGGATTACGAGGTGTGGAGTTTAGGAGACGATTCGAGGAAGGCAGTGTGTGAGGGTGGATTATTTGATGTCGATCAATCTGAAAAGAACCCGGATTTGTGCGACGTATCGGAGATGTAGATTTTAATATGAATTATTTTATTATATGCGGCGGCAGAATGTGCATTGTAAACTTTTCAGAGATTAGAACAAATATGTTATTGCGCGCGGTGCATTTCTTCTTCTTCTTCTTCTTCTTCTTCTTCTTCTTCTTCTTTCTCTTCTTTTCTTTCTTCTTCTATATCTACTACCGTGGTCGCATCCAACCGATGCCAATTCCCATGCTTGTCAACTTCAAACGCGCCGGTATTACTTTTCTTCTTCATCGGTACATCATCCTTATCATCGGACTGAACGAGGTACAACGCGTATATCATCGTCAAACGACGGAATGCCAACGTGCTGACGTATAAAGCATACGCTTCCAAAACCAACGCGCAAGTATCCGCAACCGCTTCTCCTCTCGACTTGTTGAACACCTCTCCGCCCATGGAATACAAACTCGCGTACGCTTTCGACCAAAACAAAACGGCAAACAAATTACACGCCTGCTCCGCGTGATTAGAATTCGAAATCGTTTGCTCTCTCACTCGATTTGCCGTTTGTCTGAGAATGATTGCATGCAACAGGCACAAAACGCCGTTGCCTATAAACTCCGCGTTTCGTCGCGCGATCATCGTCGCACTAAAATACGCGAACGAAAATAAAGGCACGCAGGCGAGCGTCTTCAAACGTCTTCGCGTCGCGGAGTACTCCTCGGTTTCTGCCAACGAACAGTCCCGTCGCAGCGCAGCGCTACCACTCGGGATAAACAGAGACTCGAAAGAATCGATCGCTTTCACGAGCATCCTTCTCTCGCGCGCGTGTGTGTGCTCTCGAGAGAGAGAGAGAGAGAGAGAGAGAGAGAGAGAGAGAGAGAAAGAGAGAGGGAAAATAAAAGAGGAAGCGAGTGGGTTCTTTCCCTTCTTCTTCTTCTTCTTTGGTTCGAAACGCGCGCAGTTCACGCGCAAGATGAACCCCCTCGCCCGTTTCTCTCCTCCTTCTTTCTCTCTCTTGCTCTCTCTTGCTCTCTCTTGCTCTCTTGCTCTCTCTCTCTCTCGACGAAAAGATCTCTCCAAGTCTTTCTTTTTAATAACGTTTTCGAACGAAAACGCTCGACCGTTTCCCCAGAAGTAGGTCCGAAGAATGCCCCGCCGCACTCGCGTCCTCCTCCTCCTCTTTTCGTTCCTCTTCGTCTGCATCGCGGGTTCTCAGTTCACGAAACGCCACCACGACGAGGCGCGACACTCGATCGACGACGTCGCGTTCACCTCTCAACTCTTCTCCGGGTCGTGGAGAAACGTCGTCGCGTTCGATTCCAAAGCGATGCGAGAGAGGAAAGAGAGACAGGAACGCGTGTTTCATTTAGGCAACGCGGACGACGCGATGAGAAAAAGAGAGGAGGAAGAGGGAGAAGAGGAGGACGGGGAGAAGGTGCCTTTGTTGAAGACGCTTTCGTACGAGGAAAAACGATAGCGCATGCGGTACGTGCGTGTTCTGATTAGAGTGAAAACGATAGATGATGATGTAGTAGTAGTAGTTAGGGGATTGAATGGAATATAGTTTGTTCGTGTGTATTGTTTTACAAAACATTTCAGTGTTGCACAAGTTCCCCATCTGTCCTATCTCTCCCTTGTGATGGCGTGTATGTGTACAAGTTTTGGAATTTTATCTCTTCCTTATCTCCTCGCGCAGAAGTCCTCGCTCGGCGAGCGTCTTCGCTCTCGATTTATTCAAAAGGCGCTCTCGATCGTCCACCAACAATCGCGTTCGACACGTTCACGGCTAGAATCGCCCCAACGAGGACCCCGGCTGCTCTCAAAACGTTCTTATCTTCCTTCGACAAACCATCTTTAAGCGCTTTCGCTCTCCTCCGCAAATCGCGCAAGCGTCGCCTGGCGTCTCGAGCGAACCGTCGCCACGCGACTGACGCCGTCGCGGATGCTCGCGACGCGGCTTTTTGCAACTCGCGGAAGAAACGATGCAGTTCGGTTTTCAAAGCTTCCAGAATACTTTCTATCGTCTTCTTTTCCTCCTTGCCTTCCCCGTCCTCTTTCCTCTTTTCGGCGGGGATTGTTTTCTCCGATACCGATACGTTTTCTTCTTCTTCTTCTTCCTCTTCTTTTCGTCGCGGTTTCTTCTTCGCGGAAGCGACACCGGTACCAGTCTCGAGCGCCGCTGGTGGCGACAGCGACACCCCTTTCCTCTCGTTCCTTTCTTTATCTTCTCTCATCGTCTTCTCGTTCTCGTCCTCTGCCCCGCTCGCTTCCGACTTTTCCATCAAACTCCAAGACTCCTCTTCTTCTTCTTCTTCTTCTTCTTCTTCTTCTTCTTCTTCCAGGATCTCGCCGTCGTCGTCCTCCTCATACTTCTCCTCCTCATCCTCGTTCTTTTCGTTCGACGACGTCGTCTCTTCGGTCGCGTCGCTCTCTTCTGCCTCTTCCGGTCCGCGCGTCGTCGCGGCGGCGGAGGACGTTCTCATCTTCGATATTTTTCTCGCGTCTTTTTCTCGCGTATTTTCTCCGAATTGGATTCACTTTACTTTTGCGCAACCCACAACACGATGCGACGAGCGATCGACGGCGCGGCGAGACGAGCGACTGCAAAACGAGGAGACGTGCTCTCGTGGTCGTCGTCGTCGTCGCCGATACAATCTTCCTTTTGTGGATGCGCGTCGTTTCCGACGGTTCCCGAGACGACGACGATGGCGACCAACAGAACGGCGTCGCCGACATCATCATCATCATCATCATCATCATCGCTCGGCGGATACCACCCCGACTCTGGATGTGGCCGTCGCGCGTACGCGACGAAAGGTCGAGGACAGACGCAGCCAAAAGGATTCACGCCGGCAGCCGCGATGGCGGCGAAGGCGAGCGCGAATAACGTAAAGTTCAACCCGTTTCAGTCGAGTTCGAATCAAATAGCGGAACCGTATCGAGGTAAAAGGAAGATGCCGAATTCGATGACCAAAATACCTCGATACTTGTACGATGTCGGGTTGAACAAAGCGAAGGACATATATTGCACGTCGAAAGTGACCTCGGCAATTAAAGGGTTCGATTTGAACGAATTTAAACGAGATATGACCATCTTATACGAGGAAATATCGAAGGCGATTGCAAATAACAACTTGTCCAGTTGTCGCCGAGATGTGAGCGATAAAGTCATGCAAGAGTTGAAACAAGAGCAGAAGAAGAGAACAAAAAACGGGTGGGCGAGAATTCGATGGGATTTGAGCGACAAAGGGGTAGAGAATGTGTCAGTGGTGCAAGGGAGGTTGGTGGCGACGAGTCAGGACATGTCGAACCCGTTCGCGCAGTTTACGGTGAGGTTTGAGAGCACGCAAGAGTTTGGCGCTTACGATGAAAACGATAGGTTAGTGGCTGGAGATTCCGAGGAGGTTGGGGCGAATTTGAAGGTGGTAGATCATTGGGTGTTCGAGAGAGGGTTAGGGCCCGCGCAAAAGACGAATTCGAGGTGGCGATTGTGCGCGAGGTTGATCGTAGAAGAGTAAGAATGAGATGAATGTTTGTGACATTTTTTGTTTCTTTTAATCGCTCGTCGAATAAGCGGTAAATACGAATACGAATTAGCAGTTAGCGCGTGTATTGATTGATTGATAATCCCTAATAACATGATTATGTTCAAACGGCGGTGTTTTCTCTGGTTTCTAAGTTGATATCAATCCTAGATAGTAAATGCGGAATGCTACTCGCCACGGCCCCAAATTTCTCGGCGTTGTCGTACAACTCAAAAATCGGCACCGCCACCAACTTGCTCGTCTTAGGAACCGCGAAGTAACACTTCTCTGGTAACTCAACTAAAAACACTTCCAACGTTTCTTTTGGTTTCGTCACGTGCGGCGGTAAATACGGGTACATCTGCGGTTCGAATCCCAACCTATACCAAGTGGCCAACTGGTCTAAAACGTCAAACGACGCTCTTAAATTCGCCTCGTTCGTTTCGTTCGGTGCGGCTAATTTGTTCGCTAACTTCCTCTTCAATCCTTCCCTGGTCCCTTCTCCTGCCCTTAGCCGTCCACCGGGTAACCGAAACGTGCTCGTGCTCGCGGAAAAGTGCTGCCCAGGTCTTTCCCATTGCGATGCCGGCTTCCCGTCTGGCGCCTGCGCGCCGGGAGGCAATGTCGACTCTTGCAACAACAAAACGTGCGGACACCCGTGTTGGTTCACCACACACACGCCGGCGACACTTCTCCTCGCGATCCCTCCGCTTTTTTCGTATTGCTCACGAATCCGTAGTAACCTCGCGCCTTTCGCGTTGCTCTTTTCTGTATCTTTTCTGACCACTTTCACGCCAAACGTATAATTGCCCAACGAGTGCACGTTCAATCGTTTCGATTTGGAAAGCAGTCCTCTCATGGAGGCCACGTGTTGTTCCATCAACTCCTCGTTCGTCGCTGGACTCGCTTCCTCCGCCCTTCGCTCTTCCTCTTTCTCCTCCTCCTTCTCCTCCTCTCCTCCTCCTCCACTTCCGTGGTGCACGTCAAACATTCCCCCGCCGTCTTCCTCCAGCGCTTTGTCGTGCGCTTTGATGTCCTCGAACTCAAACTCGTCCTCCGAGTCTTCTTCTTCCTCCTCCTCCTCCTCCTCCTCCTCCTCCTCCTTCCCCTCGTCGGCGGTTTTTGCGCTCATTTTCGTCTCTCTCTCTCTTTTCTCTCCGTCGTCCACCGAGGAGCAAAAGCGCGCGTCGTCGCGCTTCTTCGCAACGCCGCGTTTTAAATTAAAGGATTTTTGTTTCCGCCAAAGAAAAAAAGTTTCTCTCTCTTTTCAAAACCCTAAATATTAAAACCCTAAAGTCATAAATTCAAAAAAAAAGGGACCCGTTTTTTGTGTCCGCTCTCGTCACAAAAAGCGCGCAAAGAAGAAGAAGAAGGATTTGTCTAAGTATCGCTCTTTCGAAAGAACGCGATGATGACGACGACGACGACGACGACGACGACGCACAACAACACCACCACCACCAGTGTCGTCTTTTTTCGCAAAGCGAACTTTGAGGACAGAAGAGGGCAACATCTATGTCGTCATCGGAAAATGAATTTTGACGTTCGTCAAAGAGTCAAAGTCGTAACGGCAACATCGTCATCGTCGTCGTCGTCGTCGTCGTGGAAGGCGCATCATCCAAAGAGTCGCGCGACCGCGAGAACATCGGCGTCGCGGAGACGACGACGACGACCGCGGGAGAACGAGGATGGCGGAAGTGCGCGGTGGAGTTGGGTGAGAACGAAAGCGGCGTCGATAACGCCGTCCGATGACTACTTAGACGGGAAAGGTGTGGACGCGAATTATGCCGCGCACGACTGGTTAAACACGTCGGAGAAGAGAAAGAAGAACATTTTATTAGTATCCTCGGACGAAGACGCGGACGACGACATGTACCAACTCACGAAAGAAGACGAGTCGTTAAACGAAGAGATGTGGTTGGAAATTATGGAAATACTCGCGACATTTGGTACCATCGGAGGCGGCATCGCCGCCATCGCGCTCGGCGAACTCTACCTGTGTTCGCTCGTCGTCGTGTTGCCTTTACTCGCATTTTCGTTGAAGAAGAAGAGAGAAACGAAAGTGAAAGAGAAGACGAAAGTACGATTGGAACAGTTGAAAGAAGAGTTGATGATTGTTACCCGGAATAAGACGACGAATGCGACCGTGATGAACTTGTCATCGCAATTGCAAAAGAAAAACATGATAGCGCTCGAGTTTGCCATTCAAAGGGCCTTGAAAGAAGACGGCGCGGAGTTTAGCAAGAAGATCGACGCACGTTTAGATGCGTTGGAAAGAGCGATGCAAAGAGCTGCGGAGAAGCAAGCAGCAAGTCAGAGAGATTCAGGGGCAGTGGCGGGAATGTTAGCCCGGGACGTCGCCGATGCGAGGATTGACCAGAGAGAGAATTTCAAAAAAATGTACCGAGAATTGGAAGAGGCGACCAAGTTGTCGATTACGGAAAACGAACGGACAAGGAAGCAAGTGCAAAAAGAGTTGGAGACGTTGTGGGAGCTGGTGGAAAACGTGGAGAAGGAGATTTCCGGGGTCAGTGAAGGCGTTGGAGAACGGTTGACGATGATTTTAGAGAAGAGAGCGGAGGAACAGAAAAGGTTGAGAGAACAAGAAGAAGATTCCGCGGAGATGACAAATCCGTTTGAGAACAAAGCGATTGCTGAATTTGCGTTTTCCGAGGAGTTTCAAAACCGAGTCGATGAAATAGCAAAGCTCGCGGATGCGGTTCAGCGTGTGAAAGAAGCCATCGATGCGAGGAACGAGGCTGAACTCGGGAACACGTTGATTTCAAAGATGGACGAGAGTCAGTGGCAAGCGCTCGGTTTGCGATTTGACGCGCTTTCGGAAATGGCGGAAACGACCGCAGAACGAGTGGTTTCGGAAATCAGCGAAACGATTGAAAAGAAAAGAGCGCTTCTTTTGAGCGACGATGATAACGTTGACGCGAACGCGGCGATGATCAACGCGATGAAAATGGGCGCGAACAAAATAATCGCCGCCAAGGAAAAGGAAGAGTCGTATTATTCGCTAGATATGGACGATGGCATGGACGATGCGAACGAAGTGAAAACCGGATTTGAGCGCGCGTTGCGACGTTCGGGGAGCGTCGAGATGGTTGCAGAAAATATAAAAAGTAATGATGAAGACAAGAGGCGAAGACAAGAGGCATCGGCGTCCATGCAGACGAGGATGGCGATGCAACAGCCGACAACGTCGACATCGGAAACAAATAATGATAAAAGCAACAACAAGGAATCGTTTAGCAGCATCACTAGCGATGAAGATGAAGATTTAAAAGATGCTCCGATAAACGCTCGCCCTGGCGTGACGAAAGAGGTCGCGTTTGATAACATGCAAGCGATGCTCAGATCTTCTGCGGAAGAAGATGTTTTCGACCCGTTTGCCGGCATAGCGGCGTCCGCATCCGGGGAGTCTTCGGAGATCACCGCGAGTGCGATTAGCCAAATAGTTACCGACATATCAGATGCCAAAAAGCAAGGTGAAGAGAAAACAGAGGTTCTCGCGTCGGCGTCAGAGTCGTTTCACAAGAAAATCGCCTCGGGTTTACGAAGTTTACGTGAAGGCCGCAAACTCGCGCGAGCGGCTGAAGAAGAATCGGCGAAACCGACGGTTTCTTTAGAAAATCTCATGTCCGCTGAAGAGTGCTTTGCTAACGCCGTCAATGACTTTGTTGTCGCCGTAGAAGTTGAACCAAACTCAGTTTCAGCGAAAGGGAATCTAGGCAACGCGCTTCTCGCTCGAGGTGTCGCGTTGAGAGCTTTACGAGATGCCACTGCCGAACGCGTGTTTGGATCTTCTTCTTCACCATCGAAAGCTACATTTGGCGGTCTAAGTGAAGAAGACGTGCGGTTTTACGGCGAAACCGCCGAGGATGCACTTGTGGATGCCGGCAAGTACTTTCGCTGCGTCGCTGTCGAAGACCGCGCGGCAGACGAAAAAGAACAAGCCTTCTCTTCATCATCGATTGCCGTAATCGTAGCGCTCATCGCCTGGGGACGCGCATTGTCACAACGCGGTGCACTCGTTCGCGATGACGCCGAAGTTTTCAATTTATACGACTCTGAGAATGAAGAAGGCGATTCTGTGATTGAGAGTAACTTGGCGGACGCTTCGAAGCTGTTTCTCGCCGCGGCTGAAAAGCATCGAGCGGCTATCGAAAAATGCGCATCCGCTGAAGAGGACGAAAGCAATAAACATCTCGTCCAATCGAGACGCATCGAAGCGTATTGTCGCTGGGGCGAAGCTTTAGAGTCTGCTGCAGAGTGCGAGTTCATGCTCAGAAGCGACAAAGAACGCGAACTTTGGATGGCGGCGAGCGGCGCGTACGGTGAGAGCGAACGTCTTGGGGAAGAAAGCGGCGCCGCTACAGCTGGCATCGAAAGGTGCGAAGCAAAGTTGGACGATGACACCGCGTGAATACACAATTATAACATCACATAATTTTAGAACTTATTTATCACAATGTACAGTAATTACACACACACACTAACCTCATTACGTATGACAGTAGAATTACACGAACTTATTAAACTAAGCCTAGAATCAGCTTTTCAACTGGATCCATGATCTTAACGCGTCTCTTGGACGGCACGCCACCTTTCTCAACTGCCAACTCCCGCAAGGCCGCTGCGGCAGCTTTGGCCGTTTTACTCGCTCCAGAGCGAATAAACACCGCTGGCCAACCCATCGGAGCATCCGCGGTCACCCACGTCCCACTCCCACCGCTTTCTTCACTGTCGTCATTCTTCTTATTATTCGCTGTCGACGTCGATATTGGCGCTAAGATGGTCGTCCACGCGTCCATCCATATGTCTTCGCGAGGCAAATAGCAGTGCACTCTCGATGTTTTACGATCTAGCACCGGTGCGATTAGCATATCGCGTCCGAGCAAGAATTGTGATGTCAAACCGCTCGCCACATCGTCGAAAGCATAATGAATGAACATCATTCGCGTCATCGGCAAACCGACGTTTTCCGCCTCGCGCATAGCTTCGCGTTTATATTCCAGCAACGCGATGTGCATGGACGTGCACCATGCCAACTGACCAATAATTTCCTCGTCGTCCCAAACTTGCGCATTGTGATGCGGTCTGTTCCCTTGATGCGAGCGATACACGGCGTCTGAAAACGCGTTCAATTCCATCCATCGCATCAGCAATTCTTTCGATCGGTGACGTCCCGGCGTCGCAGTGTACCCACCGATATCCGAATGACTCAAAGTCAAACCACTCAAACCGCCGGTTAATATACCATTTAGCGCAGATTTAATCCCATCTCGATTATCCCAACTCACGAGCTGATCACCGACCCATTGGACACTCGTAAATGACGGCGTCAATAAACTTGCCGATCTGGTCCAGAAGAATCCCGTCTTCTCCAAACCGGCACGTCTCAAAGCGCGTCTTTGAATCCTTGCCCAATCTTCCGGGTACCGGTTGTGCGTTAAAATCGGTAACTCTCCCGATTTTAAAGTCGCGTCAAACGGTAAGTACTCTCCAAAATCTGCCATGAAAGCTTTCGCTTTCGTTGCGACGAGCATGTCGACGATGACATTTTCGATCCAATTCACGCATTCTGGATTGGTTAAATCCAACAAGGAAAACGTAACGCCTGGTTCGCTCACGAACCCATATCCTTCACCTTTCTTATTCTTGATGAAATATCCATTCTCCGTAGCATGTCGATATAGATCGCCGTGCTGGTCTTTCGAGTCCATCAAAAAGGGATTTACGTACGTTGCCAAGTACGTGCCTTTCTTTTCAAACTCCTCGCGTAACGTGTGCCAATCGGTGTATAAATCCTCGTCAAGTTTCCAGTTCCACCAGACGCGTTCGATGCCAATGCTTGTGTTCCGAAAGCCGGACCAATCTTGCAACCAAAAACCGGATATTTTCACCCCACCATCTGTCAATTTCTTTTCGATGCGTCTGACTTTAGCCGGACCGCCAGTCATGCCTATGATGACGCCTCGCATGGCCCATTCCGGTAACGGTTTAATGCGTCCAGAATATTCCGTGTAGGATTGTAACACACCAGGAATATCTCTCGCAGCAATAATTTGACCACACACCATACCTGTAGGTGCAACCATGTGCACGCTGATTGCGTTTTCTTCCGTGAAATCAAACTCGGAGTACGTGTAATTCGTAAGAAACAACGATCGCGCTTTCGAGGTTACGTAATGCGGAATCGCCGAGTAGGTTGTCCACCAATCGCCGCTCGAACCTTTAAATAAGAGCTCTGCGGTAGCAGAAATCGGTTGTTTACCTCTTCCTACGCCTTGTTCTCCCGTTATGATTGGTACTCTCCTCCCCGTGTGTTCAATCGATGTGTACTGTTCACCTAATCCATACACTCGCTCTCCCTTCTCCACCGCTTGCGTTAATACTAAATGGTTCAAATTCACCATCCTCCGATTCCTTCTAGGGGACCTTTGTACGCCCGGAACGATATCGTCCCAGATAATCGTAAACCCAATTCTATCACTACTCCTAGTTGCAAACGCGATGGAATAAGACGCTCTCAATTTTGCGTTTGCTTTTTGCTTCGCCAACTCGATTTCCGATTCTTGGTCGTCCGAGAAGAGCGCGTGGTACATTTTACTTCGACGTTCGTAAAATATGTTCACGAAGTGGTCAATCCAGGCGTCCTCTTTCACCACCGTTCCTTTGATGACTATGCACTCCACTAACTCTATGTTGCTATTGCTATTCTGACTATTCCCATTATTAGTATTAGTATTACTAGTATCAACTTCAGTCAACGCGACCCCTCCACCACCATCATCTTCGTTCTCGTTATCAACATCCGTCTTCTTCTTTCTCTCCACTCTCCCATCGTAATGCACCTCGCACATCTTCTTCTCCATATTATCGATTGTTTGCACCGTCGTTCGCAACTTATCTAAAATCTGTATCCTAAAATGCCCGTGGATTAACTGGTGCACTTTAATCGGTCCACTCGCTAGCGTTAAAAATGGTCTCTTCGCGATGGATGACCACGTTTCTGTGATTGGACACAAATGCTGGCGGAAGCAAAACTTGTTTTTTTTGTGCGTGATTTTGAGCGTTTGCTCGGCGTTTTTCCACTGCATAGGAGAAGAAAAGGAGCGAAAAGTCAGTAAAACAGAGGATCATCTTCTATCGTAACGCGGCTTACCTGGACGCTAAATTTCCCCAAGTCAAACCCAACATCCCCCAAATCCGAGGCAACTCTTCCTTCCTCCGAAATCTTATGATACGTTTTATCCACGTACGGGGCGATGATAAATATTATCGCCAACACAAACGCAGAGGAAAAGATTGGAAATTTTGGTCGATAGAGCGTTATCCGCGTCTTCACGAGTTGAACGGCGCGATTGATGGGAGATTTTGTTGATTTCAATTTTCCAATTCTTCCTTTTGAATTTGATGCTCGCGGCGGAGTCGATGGCGGCGTCTGCTCTCCATCTTCAGGCGCCGCTTTGCGTCGTCGTGCCGTGGATGGTGCCATCGCTACCGTCTGCGAACCTTTGTTCTGCAGTTGGCGCGCGCGCGTGCCTGTCTATCTGTCTAAGTCTATGTGTCTGCGTGCGTTATAATTCTTGCACTAAAATTGTAAAGTCGAAAAAAGGGTGCTGACGAGATGATGATTTTTTACTTCTCTAAAATGCAACCCATATACTAGTACGTGCCTAGGATTTCCTCATCTCTCGAGGCGAATACGTTGTACAACGACGAACCCTGCAAGTGTCGGGGTTGCACCACCCGTACCTCTGAAAATTTCCCTTTTGTTTTCAACAAACGAACGACGTCGCTCACGCCCGTCCGGTCTTCTTTATCGTGGACTTCAATGACTATGGTTTGAATGTTCAGAAAGTCGTCCTCGCGAATACCGCGAAGGACCTCGAGCTCGTACCGTTCCACGTCGATTTTTAAGAGGTTGATTTTTTTTGTTTCTCCTTTACTGCGGTTAAAGACGGCGTTGGATAAAGTCACGCACGGGACCGTTTCAGTAATTTTGCCTCGAGATAACCACTTGATGACGAAGAAACAGATCGATTTGATGAGCACGGATTTAACGAAAAACAAATTCTTTTCCAAGACGTACGTCGCGAACGTTTTCATCCTCAAGAATGTCGGAACGTGTTTTATAATCAACGCGCAAGCGTATTCCACGACGTTTAAAAGCGTTTCTTTTTCGTCCTCGATTGCAGTCGACCACCCGGCGGCGTTCGGGAACGACGTAAACGAGATTGAATCTTTCGTGCCGTCGCCGACGGCTTCGTTTGCGAGATGCAACGAAACGTTTGGATTGTCACCATACTTTCTCTCCAAGTTGCTCTGTAATGATTTATACGTTCTCGGAGCCGGTTCAAACGCGTATAATTCGCATTTTTTATTCTTTTTGCTCTTTTTCTTCAGTGCTTCCAACGCGAACAAACCAATGTTTGCGCCGACGTCTACAATCACGTACGCATCGTCGTCCGTTAGGGGTTCGTTAACGGTATCATCAATCATGTACAAATCATCCGTCGATATCTCATCGAACAGAAACTTCACGTCCATTTCGGACACGTAATCGATCACCGTTGAATCTGGTAACACGGCTCGCTTTTCTTTTCTGTTCACGCGTATCTTCTTCTCCTTCGCATCGGAAGACGTCTTCGTCGCGCCCCGATGATGATGATGATGAGACTTTGAAAAAGAAAAGCGATGATGCTTTTTCGAGAAACGTCCTCGTCCCCGCCGCCCTCCCGCGTTCGACGACGACGACGTCGCGAAGGTCGTCGACGTCGTCGTCGTCGTCGTCGTCGTCGTCGTCGTCTT